>CADCXT010006012.1:0-124940 GCA_902806775.1 Microtus agrestis
AACTGAGATCTCTGAAGACAGCTGTGTGATGAGACTGGGGAGCTCTGGAAGGCAACACGTGCTGGTTTTGGAGTTGGACAATGGCTCTGTACCTCTCTAAATCCCAAGTGTGTTGTTAAAAGGGAACATTCAGAGTTTCTGTCTCTTATCAGGAGCCATCTGGACAGAAGGAAGACTTCAGGAAAAATTTCACTTTCTCCATGTCTATTTTGTCTATATCATATTCTTTATTGAATGCATGTTTCTATGAATAATGTTTAAGTTTTCCACCATGAACAATAGACTTTCCTACAGATCCTTTTCCTGCAGTAATCTGTGAAGTTTCCAGGAAAAAGATGGGGCCCCACAGCAACAACTCCACCTGATTGAGATGGCATCAAGATGCTGATAGTGCTACTATAAGACCAGTTTTGGGGTACCAGCTCCAAAATGGTGCACCTTTTCATGATGTTCTGGCCAGAACTCCAAATAAGAATTTTGGGGGGGAACCCTATCAAGCTTAACCATCACTCTACTTTTGCAGGATCCCATAGAGAACATTGCCCCCATAACAGCAGGAAGCAATTCTAGAGGACAACACCCTGTCTCCCAAAAAAATTTGTCCTCAGGGTTGGGAACACCACTTAGAGGTTGTTACTTGTATCAGGTAGAGGGTTGGGGTGGAAACTATGTTTATTTAAAAAGGGGGAGTGATAATAATAGTGGGTAATAAAGTAAACATTTGTGAGCTATTATTTATGGATAATTTACATTGGTATAGTTTTGTATATTGATACAGGTTCAAATTATATTTGTTATTTCTGTTTACGGTATTTGTGCACCTATGCAGTTATTCTGTCACGTAGTATACATGCATGTTTCTACGTGTTTAGGACATTTTGTATATTGATACATTCTTTAGGATGTATTTTTTGTATTGTATTACATATTATTCTTACCTCTGAACAAGATACTTATACATTGTTTACATTTTGAGGTCATTGTCCTCATTTGTGCACAATTGTTTACAGATTATTTAATATCCTGACATGAAGCCTTAGTCTTAAAGTTATACAGGTATTAAATATTATAGGTCAATAATTGTTCATGTTTGTTATATATACAGTAAGATTAATTACATTCTTTAGATACATAGAGATTATATTCTGCCTAGATAGGTAATCTTCAACCACTTCAAGGATCTGTAGAACATGGCATTTAAATAACTTAGGGTTCTGTTGACATGACACATGACTGCTCCTGACAGTATCAATCTATTCCCAAGAGAATGTTGAGCACCAAAGACACTCCACTCGGAGTTTGTTTTCTTCTTGGCAAATTGGCCTTTGGGCAAGGAAATGCCCATGCCTCAACCACTGCCAAATACATGGTATCTGGAAATGGATACACAGGACACAAGGAAAAAGACTGTCAAATCTTGCCAAGACAGGGTAAGACAGTTCTGAAAAATTCCCTGCCTCTGTAAATGGTCTGTGTCAGTTGCGCTAGACCTTACCCAAAGTTGGTTGTTTCAACGTTGCAAATGAGACTTTGGGTGACTGCTCAGGTAGCTAATTGTCTCCATCATATTCTGCTCACTTTGGAAGCTGCTTGATTGCACTTCCTGTCCGCTCCAGTAATATTATTTCCTTTCCCAGGCCTTTGATGGTGTTGAAGATTAGATAGTCGTAGTTACCTTTCTCTTATGATTTAGCCAAGCTTTGCATTGATTTCCAATGCAAGATTTAGACTCCTTAAAATAGAATGTTTATTAAAACATTTGTCATATGTTCCTTGCTTAATATTGCTTATGTTGTTTGTAATTTTATACTTGATATCTGTTCCTATTGTATATAGTTTTGTATTGGGTTTGAATCGCTCTTGTTTAGACAAAAGGGGGAGATGATGGGGAACGTTGTTAGCCAATCATCTTTAAGAGGTGGGTCTTAGTTAAGGCGTAGTTTTGCTGGGACCCAGGGTAAAAGGTGTGCACCTTCAGGTGCTTGCTCTCTCTGTGCCCTTTCCCACGGGACATTGCTGTGCTTGGAATTTTTGTTTCCTGTTTCCGTGAGTGTTCCCCTTATAATAAATAAAATATAACTGTTTTATCCTTAGCTAGTCTGGTTATTCCAACATACATGCAAATACCAGTCACACACCACAGGGACATAGTCTCCCATACAGAGTCACACAGACACATGATGCTTGTGCCAAGTCACAGACACACTCAATCATACTGTCACAGTGTCTACCTCTCAATCTCTCTCCTCTCACGTGTGTGCTTGCACATGTGTGCGTGTGCACAAGCACACACTCTTGAACAAGCATATGCAAGCATCTTGCACCCAGCTCACACTGCCTAAGGGACACACGTTTCACCTTTCTCCAGAAGCATGTGCAAAGAGATGTGCCGAGAAAGCACACACAGCCCAGTTTCTGACAAAGTGCTGGGTGGTGGTGGTGCAGCTCCAGACAATGAAGGATTAGGAGGGATACGGAGCTGAAGGGAAACAGTCTCCACATGAGTGTGATAAGAGAGTGTGTGGGCACACGGAGCTGAAGGGAAAGTCTCCACATGAGTGTGATAAGAGAGTGTGTGGGCACACGGAGCTGAAGGGAAAGTCTCCACATGAGTGTGATAAGAGACTGTGTGGGCACACGGAGCTGAAGGGAAAGTCTCCACACGAGTGTGAGAAGAGAAAATGGCTGTCGGAGGCACAGTGAGGTGGCAGAAAAACTGTTTAATTTGGAAAGTGAGGGTTACACTTAGGGAAGGCCGGGTTCGCATTAACAGGTGTGCACTGTGAAGCCGGACTGGCAGCGAAGGGAGCTCTCTGGACTCCCCATTTCATACCAGTCAGAGTCATCGTCAAGCACAAATCTGAAGAATCAACGTTCAACGAGCTGACATCTCAAGAATTCTTATCCAGGGGACATCAAAGAGTGAACCTAAAAGACAGAAGCAGAAAGGTAACGTGTCATGTCCCAAATTCTTCCATCTAAACTCTCAACCCGCGAGGCAACTACAATACTCACTCCTAAGCACAAGACAGCATTTCAGCCAGACTACAATAACCAGATTGAGGCCGACTGTTGTCACGAGCACTGTGTGAGAGTAGTGTCTATAAAGACATCGCTCACACCTCCGTCAGCAGGAGAGGAGCTCAAGAAAGCAGCCTCCAGCTCTCCAACTCAGCAATCCTGGTTCTCGTCAGCACCACCGTCCTGCCCAGACTCCTTACAAAGTGCTAGTGCCCAGTGTGAGGACACTCAGGAAAGAAGGAAGACTTCTCAAGACTTCACAATGGGGCTAAGGGTTTTAGAAGAAGTGATCTCATTCTTACTTAAAGTAAGTTACTTTGGGTAAGATGGGAAACGGCTGTAGACGTGGCTGGGTTGCTGCCCCGAGCTGGGCGGACTTCCTTCCTTTTTTTTTTTTTTTTTTTTTGGTTTTGGTTTTTCAAGACAGGGTTTCTCTGTGGCTTTGGAGCCTGTCCTAGAACTAACTCTGTAGACCAGGCTGGTCTCGAACTCACAGAGATCCGCCTGCCTCTGCCTCCCAAGTGCTGGGATTAAAGGCGTGCGCCACCACCACCTAGCGGGACTTCTTTCTGATACTAAAACACTTGAGCCTGAGACACCAAGGCCAGCCCACATAAAAGGAAAGGGGCTCAGGAAAACAAAGCATTTTTGGCAGTAGTTTTCAGAAAACTCAATTCCCAAAGGTCAATTCCCCCTTTTGCAGAGAAGATGTACTTGGCGGGTATTCAAACTACAGAGGCTTCATGTTTTCTGAAATGTTTGCTCAGCACAACTGGGCCCCGTGGACAACTCAGAAGAGCGCTCTCAACTGTTAACAGAGCAAAGACATCACAAACTGCCTGAGAACCTCCTCCCTGACCGTGAGTCACACCAAACGGAAGACACCTACTGAGAAAGGTACAGGGAGGTCCGGTCTTTCACCCAGGCAGACACCTGGGGACACTGAAGACCACTGTCCACAGAGTGAAATTAGTGCCGGGCAGAGCTCCCTCCTGGACCTGCTCTTCTGCAGCAAGCCCTCTACTCAGACACCTGAACTGCCACCATCAAATCCATCTTTCCTGGATTCTGATCACTCAATTAAATATTTATTTATTATGTATACAATATTCCATCTGTGTATATGCCTGCAGGCCAGAAGAGGGCACCAGACCCCATTACAGATGGTTGTGAACCACCATGTGGTTGCTGGGAATCGAACTCAGGACCTTTGGAAGAGCAGACAATGCTCTTAACCACTGAGCCATCTCTCCAGCCTGATCACTCAATTAAAACTGAAACCGAGGCTGATATAAATCAGACCACTGTGCAGAACTCCCAAGAGCAGGTCAGTCTGGATCACGCTCATGTTACAAGGCCCCGATCATAACGTCTGAAAACCAAGGGCGCTCCAGAAATCAACCAGGCTAACTCTCTCATCATAGAAATGACAAAACTAGAACTTGACAGCTTGGACATTTTATCCAGAGTCGTGCTGCCCAACCTAGTAGCCAGCATCTACACAGATTCAGTAAAATTAGGGGAAGTTATGGTTGGGCTGAGGATGGAGTTCAGTAGGTAGAGTACTTATGGAGTACACATGACACCATGGGTTTGATACTTAGCATCATAAAACCAGGCATGGTGGCACATGTCTGTAATCCCAGAAGATGGGGGTGGAGGCAGGAGGATCACAAGTTTAAGACCTTCCTTAGCTATATATTGAGTTCCAGGGTAGCCAAGGATTCCAAACAATCTGTCTAAAAAAAATAGAAAATGAAGGAAATTAAAATTTATTTCCTTGGTTAGTGAGTCACTTTTCAGATATCCACCAACCAACATGGATCACATGACTAGTGGTTACTGTTGTGGGTGGTGCAGACCCAGAACAAGGTGCCAGTAGACGAGTCAAGTCTCCCAGTATGCATTGCCGTATAGCTCTCCTGTACCACAGTAAAGATGCCTGACTCTGCAGAAACACCTAAGGTTCTGTGTCCATCTCTTCTTATGAACTTCTCTTTAGTTTTTCCCATTCAATAAAGAAAGCAACTTTAGTGTTTTAACAAGCATAATTTAATAGGAAATATATTATAATACATATTATATATGTGCTATATATTATAATAAATATTATAGTATATATATAAATATGTATATGTGTAAATCTAAAGTCATCACTTATGAAACTTTTGAGTGATGACTTTAGATTTACACATATACAGAGAACAACACCCGCATTTAGGCTCCAGGGGTCCACTCGTAAGTGCCCACTAATTCACTTAGCACAAAGGATTAAAGTCAACTGAAATTTGGCCAAGGCTGTTTCCTTGTGGAATAACACAGGTGCGAGGCTCTGTCTCCCCACCACAGGGCACACAAGAAAACTGCACACTGATGTAAAGGTGCATACGGAAGAGACATGAAGCAGAAAAATGTGGGGGCGTGGTAGCAACAAAACATTTTATAGACGGTCGGTTCTATAACACCGCACATTTTATTATTTTATTGTGAACAATCCCACTTTAAAGTTCCACCTTCAATGCCCAGACAGTGGGAATATGAAAAAAGCAACAGGAGAGAGAGAGAGAGAGAGAGAGAGAGAGAGAGAGAGAGAGAGAGAGAGAGCGCGCAAAGCCCAAATGGAGAGAGAGAGAACAAGGCCCAAATGGAGTCCACAAAACAGTGACCATCATAAACATTAGTGAAAAGAAACTGTGATGAAGGCCAAGCCCCCCACTGTACAAGCAGGAAAACTGAGGCTGCTTAAGGGCCCCACCCTCGGGGCTGGAGAAGGCACTGACTTCCAGGACCCGGGTTCAATTCCAAGCACCCACACAGCAGCTCACAGCTGTCTGTAGATCCACCTTCAAACCAATGCACATAAAGTTAAATAAATTAAAAAATTCTTTAAAAATAAATAAATAAAAACATCCCCACCCTCAGGAACCTGGGTGTGCAGTGCAGGCAGGAACAAGAGTGGACACTTCTGAAGCAATGTGACAAACGCAGGATGTGAGAGGTGTGGACCTGAGACCCCTGACACCAGGGTGACAACTTCGGGTCCCCAGGGAATGAGGACAGGAACAGAATTCCTAGCACGGATCCCCTGAGTCAGGTACAGCAGTGACCTCCTGTAGCCCACACTCAGGAGGCAAAGGAGTGGATCATGAGTTCAAGGGTAGCCTTGGCCACAGAGCAAGACTGCCTCACACAAAACTGAAAATAAATTTAAATGAGAAGAACCCATGGGCAATGACACTGCTGAGTCCAACCACCTGAGTTCCAGCCCCAGGGCCCAGGTGGCAGAAGGAGGGGCACAACTCCACGTGGTCCTCTGTCCTCCGACCATGTGTGATGGCTGCAACAGCCACGCCCACGACCACATCTGATCGTGTCTCTCTCCTCTCTCTCCTCTCTCTCCCTCTCTCTCTCTCTCTCTCCCTAAAAGACAGAAGACTTCAGCTTTTAACCATTAGGACTAACCAGTAAAGAATTAATCTCACTTTCCAGCCCCTGAGGGGCTAAGGAGCTGAGAAAAGGTTACAGGACCCACTCATCAACTAAAAAATCAAAGATCTGTTGCTAGCAAGAGTTCATTGTTAGAGGCAATAAAGGGTCTGGAATAAAGGCAACTGACATGAAAGGGAGACCCCAGGAAGTCAACCCTGGGTGGTGCTAAGGATTCCTAGCTCAACACTGCCCACTGCTGGCCAGAATGCAAAGCGCCCGCCAGTCAGCATTTCAGCTCACCTGAGCCTCTGCTGCCCTCCTGTGACTGGGAAGGAACTAGCTTTTGCCGTTCCACCAAAATATAACTCTGTAATACACTCTCAGCATCTCAGTGAAGGAAATGTACATCCACTAGGTGGCAGCAGAGCTTAGAGGGTGACATCTAGGCTGGTAGGTAGCTGCAACACGTGGTCCCACTCCATGGGTGTGTGAAGTGAAGGGAACAAGCCCCTGGCAAGGCTGCAGCATGCATGGGCAGCCCGTTTACATTGGGCTTCATGGTCTGAGTTGATGAGGACGACTGACCAGGTCTCTTCCTCAAGGAATAGATTCCACCAATGTACAAACTTGGAGAGCTGGATTCAGAGTCCAAAGCTTTAACCCTTACACCACAGGAGCTGGTGCCCACCGCGGGAGCTGGTGTGTAGGCAGCACTAAATGGACTGGGGTGGGTAACTGGGCAGAGGTAGATACTAACATGACAAACCCACATAGATGTACACACATACATAATTAAAAGTAAAAAATACTATTTTAAAAATTAAGAAAGGAATCTGAAATTGGTCTAGGGGATGCCTATACTCGTAATCCCAGCATGGGGGAGGCAGAGGATGGAGGATCAGGAGCCCAGGGTCATCTTCCAGTATGTACGGGGTTTGAAGCGACCTTGGGCTACAAGGGACCCTGTCTAAAGCCCAAACAAACAAAAGATGCCTCACAAGGCTCTCTGGATCTCTCAGTACCTGGCCTACAAATGGGAATGGCAAACTCATCTTCCTGAGGCTATTTGAAAATAAAGAGATTGCACAAGCACTCAAAACACCAGTGGGAACTCCTGCTGCTCCTCGGCTCTGCTAAACCGCCCTGGCTTTCACAGCCCAATGACATTTTCTTTTGATCAGCCTTTTCCAGATGGTTTTAAATGTCACCTTCAAATTCATTAAAAATTTGTTACATTATAGATTTTTTAAACGTGCATTCTCAATTGAAAAAAGAATGGTAGGCAGCAGCTGGATGATTGTGGTGCACACCTTTAATCCCAGCACTCGGGGACAGAGGCAGGCGGATCTCTGGGTCTGAGGCTAACCTGGGCTACAGAGCAAGTTCCAGGACAGCCAGGGCAACACAGAGAAACCCTGTCTCCAAAGAAAAAAAAAAAGAAAGAAAGAAAGAAAAAAGCAAAAATGCTAGGCAGCAACATGAGAATCCAGCTCAAAATGTGCTGCCCTATAGCCCCACATTTCATGTCATAGGAATAAGGAAGTCAGCTCCTGCAGTGTCTCATAAATGTTTTCTCAGAGCACTGAGTGGTTTTGCTTTTGTTATCCTACCTTCTGAGTTAGTGTAAAGACAGACACCACTTGGAAACTACGGTTGGCACCATGAGTATACAGCTAAATTAAAGCCACATAGATGGGACCAATAAATGTGCGGGATGGGGTGGTGTATGTCACGTGAAAGATCTCAGGAAAATGTGCTGGGCGACCCCGGAGAAGAGATCATTCCACTTTCCTAGGAGCCTCTTTCCTCCACAGAGTCTGAACACTGCGACCTGGGATTGAAGAGTCTGCATACTCAGAGCCCGTACTTCCCAGCTGAGCAGGTGGCCCTGAGCTGTTAATATCCGCACTACACGGTTTCTGCTGAGCCTGCTTTTTCGTCTGTTCTGTCATAATTTTGAAATACTGAGTTCTTGGGAGCCAAGTCTTCCTCCAATCATGGCAATGCCAGGAAATAATTTTCCATGAACCTTGAGAACACCCTTGAAATGTGTTCTGTTCCTTCCTAAATACATACGGTAACTCATCTAGAAAACACCTCTGCAAATCTAGTGAAGCAATCAGAAGGCACAGCTGTTGCAACACCTCCACAGAAGGCCAAAGAGTTACACCTAGTACTCATAAACCCAAGGTGGGCAACACCAGAGGCTCCATTTCCTAGCGACCCTCAAGGCACCCAACGGAAACAGTCAACTGGTAACCGGTAAGAGCTGGGATTCACTCATCACTGCTTCTCCCAGACACAGCCACCCTCTTCTCAGTCTCCCCCAGCACTTTGTTCCGATCTCTGGTAACACTCTAATCCTGCTACGTTTTAACTATGTGTTTATATGGGTCTTTACCTTATTTAAGACAGCTCAAGCTGACCTCCAACTTGATGTGCATCTGAGGATGAACTCCTCCAGCCTTAGCCTCCTGGTACTAACTACTATGTCTGGTTTGTGCAATGCTGGTATTGAATCCAGGGCACTCTACCAAATGAAACACAGTCCCAGTGTGGTGGTGTGAAAGAAAGTGGCACTATTAGGTGTGGCCTTGTTGGAGTGGCATTGTAGAAAGTGTGTCACTGGGGGAGAGGGAGAGCAAAGGCTTTGAGGTCTCGGAAGCTCAAGCCAGGCCTAGTGGCTCACGGTCACTTCCTGCTGCCTGTGGATCCAGATGGAGAACTCTCAGCTCGTTCTCCAGCACCACATCTGTCTGCACAATGCCATGCTTCCTGCCATGATGATAATGGACTAAACCTCTGAAACTATAAGCTAGTCCCAATTATATGTTTTCTTTATAAGATTTGCTGTGGTCACGGTGTCTCTTCACAGCAATAGAAACCCTAACTACGACACCCAGTTTTGCTCTTTTGTTTTTGTTTACACTTTTTGAGGTCTCGGCTGTTCACTTTTAAAGGCATTTTCCTTTCCTCTGTATTCCTTACTAGGCACCAACGAGAGATGAGGGAGGGACGGGAGCAGATCAGGTCTTCAAGAACTGAAGCTGTCTGAGGATGGTGGGATGAAGTGGTTCTCAACGTTTCAGTGACTAAAGCATCCCAAAAGTTACCACTACTTAAAATTAAAGTTTTACCTGAACAAACAGAATTGTTTTAACATGGATTTATGTGCCATCTCAAGTGAGTGACTACTTCCTGCTTGAAAATGAAATGCAGCCTCTGTCAAGCACTGCACACACTCTGCAATGCGCCACTCTGGTGGTTCTTGTCTCAGAGCTCCAATCCTTTTAGTACAAAAACACAGGCTTCCATGTAGTGTAGAGATTGATTCTGAGATACCTTCCCCTAAAAGGTTATTATTTTCTAAGATTCTCTTCTCCTACCTAGAAACGCTGATACTAAACTTTACGGCGCAAAGACAAAAAAGAGCACAGACATTCATTGGTGAGCTGCACGAGCACCAACCAATGCATCAATAGACAGAGGCCGCTCTACGACGATGTAACTGTGGTGGAGAGGCTACTGGACTGCTCTGGGCCCATTTTTTCATATATTGATGTGTATGGAAAAACATCCAAGTACTTACCACAGCTTGCAGACTGCTGCAGAAGTGTGGTGGTCTGAATGAGAATGACCACAGGCCCACATGTTTGAACGCTTCCACCCAGTAGGTGGAACTGTTTGAGAAGGACTAGGAGGTATGGCCTTCTTGGAGGAAGTGCCACTGTGGGTGGGCTCTGAGGTTCAAAAACCCATACCATTCCCATTTAGCTCTCTGCTTCACACTTGAGGCTCAAGATGTAAGTGCCCAGCTACTGCTCCAGCGCATGTCTGTCCGCCTGCTGCCATGATCCCCACCACTACAATCATGTACTCTGATCCTCTGCAAGCATGAATACCACTTACTTCTACAATTGCCTCTGCCATGACGTCCTATCACAGCAATGGGGAAGTAACTAACGCAAGAGAGAGGGTGGAGATGTCATATACTCTGCGAGGGTGGGGACAGAGGTTTTCAGTTCTGCCATGGGATCTAGGCCCACTTTTGTTTCTCTACCAGAGTTCTGTAAAGTTTGTTTAGGGGGCATGAATGGCTTCAGTGTCCAACAAGGGATGTAGCAAATGATCAGTCTGGTTCCAAATCTTCTCCCAAGTTAATCCAAGTTTATCATTTAAGTTTGGGACACATATTACTAAGTACCAACTGTCACTCGTTCATACTCTGAATGCCTAAGAGGTAACAAAGGCCACACTTAACATCAATGACAATCAAAATTGGAAAAACTTCAAGAACACATGTAAAAGCAAAGCCTGCAATTTATCATTCCTCAAAAATCTTTGGTGCACACCTGTAATCCCAGCAGGAAGGAGGCTGAGGCAGGAGGCTGACAAGCTTGAGATCTGCCTGGGCTACATAGAGAAAGCCTGCCTAGAACAACAAAAATAAAGGGACAGTTTTACATCGTGAGTGTATTTCTTTCACAGTCACTAGTAGAATACACTGCATCGAGCACACTGCACTCTGCACCTTAAGAATCTGCAGGACTAAGACATGACTGCCGAGAACAGCAGGCTGATGATCAGGCCGACAACATACACTGAACCTTCAGGAAATTCTGCAAAAGTCACAGCACCACAGAACTCTTCCAACTAGGAGCAGAGCCAGCCCCCTCTAATTCCACCTGCTAAAGCCAACCCAACAGGACAAGGCTGTGATCATCACTTACCTTCTGCCGACTCCAGCTCCACAACTAAGGACCTGGGAGCAGTTCAGCCAACAAAGTTCATGACGACAAGGTGCAGGATAGTGCTGGCAAAGAGGAAGTCAGCAAAGGCCCGCTCTGGAGAGATGCCTTGGAAATCCGCCTTGTTCTGCGGGTTGATCTGTATTCTCAAGCAAACTGGGTAAGAAACAAAACACAAAGTCATTATCTAGAAGTATGAAACAAATCAGTTCTAATCATTATACAAACACATCCCAAGATGACAATTCTCCTCTACCAAAATGAATGCACACACCCACGATGCACGCACAGGCATGACACCTATGATGTGCACAAGCTAGAAACAGTTCACACCTATTCACAGCACAGAGGGCAATTAGTGCATGTGAACAGAGAAGATGATATGGCAAGGAAAGGGACTTCTGCTAGATACAAGCTGAATGCATTTTAGTCCAGACATATAGAGAACATGCTAGATGATTCTGTATTACACAGAACCACATACCAGTGATCCCAGAACTTGGTGGAAGGGCTTCGGGGGAGGGGGACACTGCCACAAGTCTGAGACCAGTCTGGATAAGAGTTAAGATCCTGTCTTAACAAAGAGGACCCTAAGAGAGATATATGTAGAGCTAATCTATATGGGAAGTAGAAAGAGACAAGATCTCCTGAGTAAATAGGGAGCATGGGGATCATGGGAAGGGGCAGAAGAGGAGGGGGGAAGAAGGGAGGAGAGCAGAGAAAAATATATAGCTCAATAAAAACAATTTTTAAAAAACGATCCTGTCTTAAAAACGCAAAATAAACTAGGCAAAATAAGTCAAGTGATTTTCATCTTTCGTAGACAGAAAGGACCCTGTATGGCACAACAGCGTTCTGTCTTGATCTGGGGTAGTTAAATCAGAGAATCTAAAATCGAAACCCAAGCCAGGCAATGATGTGGCACACCCATAACCCCAGCACTTCCCAGGCAGATGGAGGAGGGATCTACGCCACGTCACCCTCACCACAGCAAGTTCAAGGTAAACTTGACTACATAAGACAACTAAAAATAGGGATGCGAGACTGCTTACTGGTAAGGGCATTGCCAACAAGCCTTGCAGCATGCATGCACACATATGATAAATAAAACTGCAAAAACTAAATAGGAAATGCATTAAATTATATACTTTTACAATGTCTTGCTGTTTTTTGTTTGGTTGGTTTTAGTTTTCCTAGACAGGATTTTTTTTGTGTAGCCTTGGCCATCCTGGAACTCACTCTGTAGACCAGGCTGGCCTTGATCCACCTGCCTCTGCCTCCCGAGTGCTAGGATTAAAGGTGTGCACCACCACTGCCTGGCTCACTTTTAAAATCTTAACTATCATTTATTAAAGGAAAAATAAAGGGGGAAAAATGATATGTCAGAGTTATGCTAAAACTAAACTTATCCACAGATATATCCCCCCAACCCTAAGAACTCTCTTAATCTAGCTGATAAAGGTGTCCAATTGTACCCACGTGGGGCTATAATACAGCAGTAACAAAAGTTGGGCTGAATGACAACCCCATGAAACACTAAACACTCTCTACAAGATGTATGTGGAATACACGGCAGAGACTGTAAATACAGCTCCTCGTCTGCTCTTGCAGACCTCACACCATAGATAATTATCTTTGATAAAGTTCTAGCAGCCACGTATCCATTTCAAAAGATGGCAGAAGACCCAACAGAAGGTTCCTGACTGATCTCTCCGGCCACATTTCTGTATCCCTGAAGTCTCTAGCAAGGCAGCAGCCGGTCACCCAGACATGAAAAGAAGCTTCAGGAGTATTCACTATTCAAACACCTTTACGGCTGCAATAAAAAATAAAATAAAATAAAATCACACCTGCTTCAGGCTAGCATCCGCTCCAGCAGTAACAAAGAAGAGTCCACTAAAGGAGACAATAGTCACACTGGTGCTCCAGAGTTCGTCCCCATAGCAACAGTTTCCATCACCCCAGGTACAGACAGACAGCACTGGTCTTTGAGAGGGACACTGACTGGAGTAAGAGAACCACTTAAAACCTTGCTGTGAAAGGTCAGGTTAGACCACCTTCTGGGGAAGCAACTGTAATGTTAATTATTTAAAATGTTTCTCTTTTGACTAAAGAATGTGACTAACAAAACAAAGTATGTTTGCAGATGTGAAGGAAAAAAGAAAAAAGGAAATGGTCCAAATGTCATCAAAGGGAATAATTATACTACAGACCTGAGATGAAATCCTATTGTTCAGAACGAGGTAAATTCTCTATACACTGGCAATAAAACTATCTACTTTCACTGAGTGAAAAGCCAAAAGCACTCACTCATTCCAGGTCCCTTTCTGCATGTGTCTGTGGTATTGTATATATATGTTCATGTGTGCACACATACATGTGTCTGTGATGTTGTATATATTGTATGCATATGTTCATGTGTGCACACATACATGTGTCTGTGATGTTGTATATATTGTATGTATATGTTCATGTGTGCACACATACATGTGCCATTGTATATCTGTATATATGTTCATGCATTATGTTGTTTCATGTTGTGTTCATGTGTGCACACATACATGTGCTTGTGATGTTGTATATTGCATGCATATGTTCATGTGTGCACACATACATGTGTCTGCGATATTGTATGTATATGTTCATGTGTGCACACATACATGTGTGGAGACCAGAGGTTGAATTCAGGAGTCTTCCTCATTCATACCCACCCTAATTGTCTTTTCAAAGATTTACTTTTAGGGTGTGTGTGTGTATGTGTTTCTCTGTACGCTATCTCTGTGTGCCCTGTGTGTCCAGGTGTTCCTGGAAGCCAGAAGAGGGCATTGGATTCCCTGGAGCTGTAGTTACAGGCAGCTGCGAGCCTTGGATGTGGGTCCTGAGAGCCAAACTCAGATCCTCTGGAAGAGCAGGGAGTGACCTTAACCACTGAGCCATCCTCCCCCTCCACCCACTTTACTTTTGAGGCAGGATTTCTCCCTGAACCTGCAGCTCATGGATTCAGCAGGGTTTGCTGGCCAATGAGCTTCAAGGGTTTGCCTGTGTTTTCCTCTTCCCCCAGCTTGGGCTCCAGACATTCCTGCGAGTGCTGGGGACCCTAACTCAAGCCCCCCATGCTCTTGCAGCAACTGCTCTGCCTCGGGTCCCATATTGCTCTTTCTAAAACCTTAGCTTTTATATATAATTGTTATGTTCATACCCTTATTTTACATACAAATATTCTATCACTTGGTAGCAATCTGACGAAAACTCCGGAGATAAAGACACAGAACTGCAAATGGGATAGAAAATGAGGTCGTGTTTGGAGTACCTATAAGGGAGCAGTAGGAAAGCTCTGAGAGGGTGGATACAGCCATGGGCTGAGCCAACCCTAAAATGACCATAACTCCAATTCTCTAATAGTGCACAAACCAACCCCACAAGCATCCAATGTACCTCAGAGGTCATCGGGACTAACATCCCATTTTTTTTTAAAGATTTATTTATTTATTATGTATACAATATTCTGTCTGTGTATATGCCTGAAGGCCAGAAGAGGGCGCCAGACCTCTTTACAGATGGTTGTGAGCCACCACGTGGTTGCTGGGAATTGAACTCAGGACCTTTGGAAGAGCAGGCAATGCTCTTAACCGCTGAGCCATCTCTCCAGCCCCCTAACATCCCATGAAAAGAGGTTTATTCTATGTGTATGGGTGTCTTGCCTACACATATATACACGCATTACATGTCTGCCTGGTGCCAAGGAGGTTTGTAGACAGCATTAGATTTCCCAGAACTGGAGTCACATGAATGGTTGTGAGCCACCATATAGGTACTGGGAATGGAACCTCTGGAGGAGCAGCCAGTGCTCATAACTGCTGAGCCATCTCCCCAGCCCTCCCAACACCCCATTTGATGCATAAAATGCCTATGTCAGCTGAGTTTTTTGTTTTGTTTTGTTTTTTGCCAACATGACATATAGAGTCAGCTGAGAGGAGAGAACCTCCACTGGGGAATTGCCTCCACCAGAACAGCCTACGGGCAGGTCTTTGGGACATTTTCTTTCCTTTTTTATTTAAAAAAAAAAAATTTCATTTTACTTTATTTATCCGGTGGTTCGTCTGCATGCGTATCTGTGCAACACTTGTGTGCCTGGTGCCCTAGAAGCCAGAAGAGCATGTCAGACCCCCTAGAAGTGGAGTTACAGACAGTTCTGAGCAGTCATGTGGATGCCAGGAATTGAACGTGGGCCCTCTGGAAAAGCAATCAGGGCTTCTAACTGCTGAGCCATCTCTCCAGCATTTTCTTAATTGATGATTGATATGGGAGGACCCAGCCCACTGTGGGCAATACTATGCCCCGCACCCCAGGCAGATGGTCCTGGGTTGTATAAGGAAACCAGCTGAGCAAGCCAGGGAGAGCAAGCCAGCAAGTAGCATTCCTCCACGGTCTTTGCTTCAGTTCCTGCCTCCACGGTCCTGCTTTGCCTTCCCTTGATGACGCGCTGTAACGTGTAAGCCACACAAGCCCTTCCCTCCCCAGGTTGCTACTGGTCATAGTGTTTACTACAGCAAAGCAAAGCAGGACCCAGCCCGAGAAGTGTGGGAGACAGGTGTGCGGAGGAGCCTCCAAGAATGGCCTGGGAGTTTCTGAAGGATACTTACCATGCCCGGGACAGAAAAGCTGCCCCGTGAGAGGTCAAACCTCTCCGGAACCTGTGTTATTCATGAACATGCCACATTCCTCAGAGGCTTTGGACACAAGAAAGGTAAAGAAACACGCTTAAAACATGCTTGCTCCAGAAATGGGCCTTCAGTGTCTCCCAGCACTTCCAAAGATGGGACTCTCTCCCGAGGCAGCTGTCGTCCCCCCCCCCACCCCCCGGCAGTTCTGGTCCATCCGCTCCTACATGCTCATTTACCAAGCATCCTTCTAGATGCTGGGAATGTGGCACAGAGCCAGCCAGGAGTCTGGCTCCCATGGAACTTAGTCTGTGGAGACAAACACATGTGCTTCCAGTCACAAGTCAGCAACCAAACAAGAACATTCTGGGCAGGGCACACACCGAAGAAAATTGAGCAGGATGAGGAGACAAGAAAACATCTTTTTAAGATGCTACTAAAGCCCATGTTTGAAGCCAGCCACGTAAAGATCTGGGACACAGCAATCAAGACAGTAAAATCAGTCTTGACACACCTTAGGCATAACAAGTCAGAGACACCAGATATCGGTGACCAAGTCTCAGGAAAGAGTCTGCACTTAAAGGACAGTGTAACAGCACCATAGGGTCGGAGCACCTGGTGACATAAACGACTCACATTCTTTAAAGCTTAGAATGGCAACGTGAAGAATGGCTTGTAGGACTAGAGATGAGTGACCTAGGAACTGAAGAGCTCAAGGTCAAGGAGATAAAAACGGGTAGAAATGAAGAGACAGAGGCATTCTATATTCTGGAGACAAAAGCTGGATGGGACGTGGGGGTCAAGAGAAACTATGGGATCAAGAGAGCCCCCCGGAATCTGGCTGAACAGTCTACTCAAGGCTGACACTGTATGCCGCTAGTGAAGAAGCAGATGGCGAGGCAGGGAAGGATCTATTTGGGAAATACAACTAGAGAGACAGGACAGACATCAAGAAGAGGAATGAAGGCAGGAACTGGGTTTACTAATTTGAAACTCAGAGGACAGGCCCAAACTGAAAACATAAATAACACGATAACTGTATGCGCACAGATGGAACTTAAATTCACCTATGGTAAGAAATGCAAAATGAAACACCCAGCACAACGGGGAGGGAAAGGCGGTAGGTGAGAAAGAGCAAGGACCAGGCAGTCACAAGAGTGCGGGGAAGCGAGTTTCACTCAGAAAGAACAAGGCAGCTGAGCTGAATGCTAACGGTGAGCAGTGAGGTGAGGTGAGCAGTGAGGTGAGGTGAGCAGTGAGGTGAGGTGAGCAGTGAGGTGAGGTGAGCAGTGAGGTGAGCAGTGAGGTGAGGTGAGCAATGAGGTGAGCAGTGAGGTGAGATGAGCAGTGAGGTGAGGTGAGCAGTGAGGTGAGGTGAGCAGTGAGGTGAGGTGAGCAGTGAGGTGAGGTGAGTGAGGTAAGGTGAGCAGTGAGGTGAGGTGAGCAGTAAGGTGAGCAGTGAGGTGAGGTGAGCAGTGAAGTGAGGTGAGCAGTGAGGTGAGGTGAGCAGTGAGGTGAGGTGAGCAGTGAGGTGAGCAGTGAGGTGAGGTGAGCAGTGAGGTGAGGTGAGCAGTGAGGTGAGGTGAGCAGTGAGGTGAGGTGAGCAGTGAGGTGAGGTGAGCAGTGAGGTGAGCAGTGAGGTGAGGTGAGCAGTGAGGTGAGCAGTGAGGTGAGGTGAGCAGTAAGGTGAGCAGTGAGGTGAGGTGAGCAGTGAGGTGAGGTGAGCAGTGAGGTGAGGTGAGCAGTGAGGTGAGGTGAGCAGTGAGGTGAGGTGAGCAGTAAGGTGAGCAGTGAGGTGAGGTGAGCAGTGAGGTGAGGTGAGCAGTGAGGTGAGGTGAGCAGTGAGGTGAGGTGAACAGTGAGGTGAGGTGAGCAGTGAGGTGAGGTGAGGTGAGCAGTGAGGTGAGGTGTGCAGTGAGGTGAGGTGAGATGCTCTCCGTGTGGCATCAGGGTAAGGGAATCGGAAGTGGTGGGAACAGACCTCACCAGGCAGCGCTGAGGAGTAAGCAGGAAAGGCAGAAACAGCAACTATTCCTTCAGGAAGTTCTATGACGACCGAGAAGAAATAGTTGGGTGCTAGGCGTGGCTGGGGTTAAAGGGAATTTTTTGTTTTGTTTTGCTTTTTTGTTTGAGACAGGGTCTCTCTACCTGGCCTTAGCTGGCCTGAAACTCACTATGTAAACCAGGCTGGCCTCAAACTCACAGAGATCCTCCTGCCTCTGCCTCCCAAGCGCTAGGATTAAAGTATGCACCACCATGCCTGGTTTAACTTTTTCAAATTAAACAACATTAGAGCATCTTTAAAAGATAAGAATGATTCAAGAGAGAGAAAACCAATGATGCTGAACAAAGAGATAACTCAGAAGTCATCCCGCCAACAGGAGAACATGAGCTCCCTTGAGTAAGCGGAGGAGCTGGCAGCTGACAAGAGAGGGACATGACACCCCAGGGGGAAGCAGAGAGCACAGGCACGGGGCAGGCGGGCCGCTGAGATTCAATGGGAGATGAAGGGGCTCCTGGCCACGCTCACTCTGCTACTGAAAACCAAAATAAACCGTGAATACAGCCAAAGGAACAGAAAAGTGAGAGGTCACGAAGCACATTTTGGGAAAGTGAACACACTGGGGACACTGCAGGACCACTGGGCGGGCTGGGCGCCCAGCTGCTCCCATCCTCACCAGCGCCACTTCATTCACTGTCTCCAATTCCTTTCAGACCGGAAGTTCAGGGAGGCATCTGTGCTCCTCACAGGTGAATGTGCAGCACCCGAGCAGAGCCTGGCAAACAGCCCTCCATGCTCCTTAAATTAAGACATGGGCCACAATTAACACACACAGTGCTAAGCAAGGATGCGGGGGTGGAAGCACTGCCCTTGCCTTCCAGAGGGCAGACAACACAACACACGCAGCCTGGTGGGAAAGTCCCTCTCTTCTTCCTTAACTCAACCCCATCCCCAACAGACACAGAATGAAGCAAGGACACAGAGCCCTGGCTCAGCTGGGAGGGTCAGCAAAGGTTCTCCACAGGGGGAAGCATCGAACTGAGAGGGAAAGAGAGCCAAATGAAGGCACAGGAGCCTGACATCAGAGCTCATGGGACGGTAAGTAACTTCCTGATACTGGAGGGCAGAGGCTGCGATGAAGAGGAAGGAATCAATGAGGCTGGCTCCCAAAAGAGAAAAAACAAACATGAAAAAATAAGTCATGAAAAACAAACAAACAAACCAAAAACTCTACTTTGGGAACCACAGACAAATGTGGTTAAGCAACACAATCAGGCTGGTAAGTCAGATCAAGCTAAACGATACCAGAGGCTGCGCAGTCAGGACGCAGCCTGAGGTGCCGAGAATAAAAAGTAGTGATGGATAGGACATTTAGAGACAGGACATTCATCCATGAGGTTGGCAAATTTCCATCTCCTGGATAGCAGCTAAGAGGAGTCCACAAATCTAACAAACACCCCCTCAAGTAGCCAGACCCCAGTCCCATAAGCCACTGACTCCCTTAAGACAGAAAATACTCTGGATTAGTCTCGTTTCTCAAACTCAAATTCCTTTGGGATCTTTCTTTTTTTTTTAATATTTATTTATTTATTATGTATACAATGTTCTGTCTGTGTGTATGCCTGTAGACCAGAAGAGGGCACCAGACCTCATTACAGATGGTTGTGAGCCACCATGTGGTTGCTGGGAATTGAACTCAGGACCTTTGGAAGAGCAGGCAATGCTCTTAACCACTGAGCCATCTCTCCAGCCCTCCTTTGGGATTTCTTTTTTTTTAATTTAAAGGAGCTCTGGTAAGTTTTATTAAAGGAAAACTTTTACTTTTCACCAGTCTGTTCTGGCATGCTTCTAATAATGTCAGAATCACCTGGGTCAATGATGGCCAGTGTGCATACTCTGTAGTATTTTCCACGCTGTGCCCAACTCAATGTTATTGCCACTGTAGTGATGGACACCAGTTTTGCAACATGGCATAGTATTCTATTTCAGATTTCCTAAGAGTTGTTGGCAGGATCACCAATTTGCTTGCCCTGTCTGATCATCTTCAAGTCTGTTTGTATCCCGCACTATGCTGCGAGTTGATCGACTCAGGACTTTTCTTCTTTGCTGCCACCTCTTCCTGCCTTATGGACCCCCAACCAAGACACCAAGATGGCGCTCCTTTGGGATTTCTTAACTGCGATACTAAAACTTTGTTTAGTAAATGTCTTAAATTTATTGTTTGTGTGTGTGCGTGCATGTTTATATTAAGTGTACGGATGTGGTGTGTGTGCGTAGTGTATGTACGTGTGTGTGTGTAGATGCACATGCCTGTGTGTGCATACTTTCAAAGACCAGAGGCCACTGAGTGTCCTGCTCTCTCTCTCTCACCCTTTGAGACAGGGTCTCTCACTGAACCTGAGCTGGCAGTCAACAAGACTCAGCAATCCACTTGAAGTTCAGTGATGGAGTACTTGCCTACTAAGACGTATTTTTAGCCATACTCATTTTAAGGGCAGCCTTAACTACTTCCCACTTACCAGTACTTGACATGAGCAGATTTCAGTTAGGTAAAAACAGGAAACTAAGAAAGCTGCCAACACTGGAATTTAACTCAGCAGCGACAGATGTCCCTCCTCGAGGGAGAGCTAACCATAAGACAAACAGTCTGCTGCGAGAATGAACCAGGAAAGGAAAATTACTCCCTCAAGGTCCTTTAAAAAACCTATTGCACTATACTGTTGAACAAGCTCATCCTGGCGGCCAGTAACCTCCACCCCCTTCCCGAGACCCTGATAAGTCGCCCAGCCATGAGGAGACAGAAGACACCACCGTGTCTCATCAGACTTTTAAAAGTTTGACGGCAGTGTTCTAAACCGATTTAAAACATACTGACCAATTTCCAAGAGCAAATGCACACATGCACGGATGAAGAGTCAAAGCGAAAGAGCATCCTCCTCCAAGTCATGCGACAACTTACAAGTCTGTCCTTTACTTCCAAAAAAGAACTGCTGTGGATGGCTGTCTGTGTGTCCATTCACGATTCACTTAGTGTAGTGTAGGCACGTGGAGGAGCGAGGATGACTTGCAGAGGTCAGTTCTCTCCCCCCATCACGCAAGTCCCATGGGTCAGACTCAGTGGCACCCACTGAGACATCTCACCGGCCCATGTTCTCATGTTTAATTCTCAGATGATCTCCTACAGTAATAGGTCTGACACCCAAAGCTTGAGCATTCAGCACCACTTGGTCCTTCAAAATCCTCCAACGTGATTTCCTACAACTTCCCTTCACCAGTCAAACTGCCCCTTCCATTGTCTTCCAACAAAAAACACAAGGAAAAAAAATCAAAACAAAACTTCAGCAGGTATAAGATTTCCTGTCTCAACAATAGGAACAAAGGCTAAACAGTCAAATTTCAAAATTTTCATTAAAACAAGTTACCAGACAATGGTCTGGGCTAGCAAAAGAGGTTGGATTTAGTAAACTCAATGCTACCAAAAGAAACATGGCAGCCGGGCTCCTGGCACACATCCTTACATATCAGTAAGTAAAGGGACATGGATCTCTGTGAGCTCAAGACAGCCTGACCAGCAGTTCTAACCAGCCAGGGCTACACACTGACACACTGTGCAGAAAAAGATGGGTGGACGGACGGATGGACGGATGGATGGATGGACAGACGGATGGATGGATTTGAGGATTTAGCTCAGGGGCAAAACGTCCCTGAGTTCACAGGGGCTGGGGGATGCAAATGATTAACTTTCTGCAGCAACAATGAATGATCAGAAATTCTTCATTTCTCTCATTCTGTTACCTAAAAGATTTAGAAATCTACTTGCTACTGACTCCAATCTCACTACTAATAAAGTCCTCCCTACTAATAAAGTCCTCCCTACTAACAATGTCCTCCCTACTAACAATGTCCTCCCTACTAACAATGTCCTCCCTACTAACAATGCCCTCCCTACTAACAATGCCCTCCCTACTAACAATGTCCTCCCTACTAACAATGCCCTCCCTACTAACAATGTCCTCTTAATAATGTCCTCACTAATAATGCCCTCCCTACTAACAATGTCCTCCCTACTAACAAAGTCCTCCCTACTAACAATGTCCTCCCTACTAACAATGTCCTCCCTACTAACAATGTCCTCCCTACTAACAATGTCCTCCCTACTAACAATGTCCTCCCTACTAACAACGCCCTCCCTACTAACAATGTCCTCCCTACTAACAATGTCCTCCCTACTAACAATGTCCTCCCTACTAACAATGTCCTCTCCTACTAATTCCTAATAATGTCCTCCCTACTAACAATGCCCTCCCTACTAACAATGCCCTCCCTACTAACAATGTCCTCCCTACTAACAATGTCCTCCCTACTGACAATGTCCTCCCTACTGACAATGTCCTCCCTACTAATAATGTCTTAATAATGTCCTCCCTACTAACAATGTCCTCCCTACTAACAATGTCCTCCCTACTAATAATGTCCTCCTAATGTCCTCCCTACTAACAATGTCCTCCCTACTAACAATGTCCTCTCTAACTAACAATGTCCTCCCTACTAATAATGTCCTCCCTCTAATAATGTCCTCCCTACTAACAATGTCCTCCCTACTAACAATGTCCTCCCTACTAACAATGTCCTCCCTACTAACAATGTCCTCCCTACTAATAATGTCCTCCCTACTAATAATGTCCTCCCTACTAATAATGTCCTCCCTACTAATAATGTCCTCCCTACTAATAATGTCCTCCCTACTAATAATGTCCTCTCTACTAATAATGTCCTCCCTACTAATAATGTCCTCCCTCCTAGTAACGTCCGCACTATTGACACCGTCTCACTACTAACAGTGTTCTTTCGCTAAGCAGTCTATTCAATAACAAGCCATACAGCTCCCACTGGAACCTGACAATTCTAGCCTTAACAGGCACAAAAACAGGCCTGGGAGCTGAAGAGCTACCTCAGTTGGTAAGTGCCTACATCAAAGCATAAGGACCCGATGGCTCAGATGCCCAGCATCCATGTAAAACCTGGTATGGTGGCATTCACATCTGTAACTGTAGATCTGGACAGAACAGGAGGGGGGACAATTCACCACACAACAGGAAGACACCCCCCTCAGGCTCTCTAGCCAACCAGCCAGTCCAGTCTGCCAATGAATGCTGCTGCTCTTTGACCTCCATATATGCACGCATGCATACAGACATGTACTGACACTTCACCATACATTATATATACACAGAGACCCACAAAGAATATTTTTGAAAAGATTTAAAAAAATAGCACTTAGCATAAGCAAAAACCATCTGCAAAAAAGAAAACGAAAAAGCCAAACTCTTTGACCTAATCATGCAAACCTAACTTTTCAGCAGATCACTCTTTTCTACATAGTCCTGGGAAGCCAGCATTACCTAGAGGCTCTTGAAGACGGGGTAGTTTCAACAGAAGACTTATTTAAAATCAGCTTCCAGCCCCGCTCTGTTTCTGTACTTCCATAACCAGAGACAAAAATAAAAATAAAAAAATCAGAGGTACTCAGCAAAGCTCTTTCTCCCGGTTGGTTAATATCATTGTGAACAGTACTGGGTACAGTAAAGAGGTGTGTCAGGTCTGGCTGATGGTACTAACATACCCCAAGAAACTGGACCAAAATCCAAAGACTGTGACTATTGAATAAGCTAACTTTGCAGCTCTAGCTCTGACTGGGGCACAAGTCATGATGTCCTGAGGCCTATTTAAGTTCTGAAAAGCAGAATTATCCCCAGTGCGCCTGAGCTGGCAGTGTGAATGTGTACATGTGATGTGAGATCTATGGTAAGAAGGTATCCCTGTAAATCAAATGTCCAGAGAAATCCAATGCTATATTTTTGTCTGTGCCTAACCAGGTCTAATTCATTGGGGGGTAAGGGTGGGGGCAGGAAGCAACAGCTAAAAACCCCCAAAACATTGCTGACCATCATCCACTATAACATTCTTGAGCCAAACCTATTCCAGGATTCACTCAATTCCATGAAGCAAGAAAGGTCAGACTTCAGATGAAATTCGTGGAGCCAATCCTCATTAAATCTGGAAGTCTACACGATTAACAAATACGGAAGGCCAGAAAGAAAAGCTAATACACAATTGTATGAATAAAAAATGAGCTCGGGGATGAGAAACACAGGGGAACATCAACCATAAGAATATGTGGGCGCAACTAAAAAGCCAGCACCCACTAGCCAGCGTCACAAGCAATCACCAATATTTGCATCCCTATACCTGCCTTCCCCTGGACGGGGTGGGGATTAGGCCAAGGTGACAGAAATGGCTCCGGGTTGGCTTTTTCATTTATAAGGGCCTACCAACTTTAAACTTGTATTAAAGCTACATCAAAGTTGGAGCAGGATGTTTCCTTAGAGAAGTATTATTAATTGCAGTGGATCACCAGAAGAAAAAAATGTCTTTACATCTTCAGTTCCAGCTCCTAGGTAGCTGTTTGGCATTAGAAACGTAACAGCATTTCTGAGCGTTTCCTGAATCCCAAGAAAAGCATGCGTGACTTCACAGGCGACGGCCATCTGCAAACTACCAAAGGGCACTGTGAGGACGGCGCTGCGCGCCAAAGTGGAACACTCCTGCCAGCACACAGAATCATTACCCGCTAGGATGAAGCTTCCCACACAAGAGATGAAGCCGGAGAGGAAAGAGTTGAAGGGGAAGGTGCCCACGAGGAGACAGTAGCCGAACTGCAGCGCCCCGGTCAGCAGTATATAAAGGAGATAGGCGTCCAGCAACTTCAGCCGCTGCGGAGTGGTGCTCAAGTACTCATCCAGGAACCGCGAGATGACGGACACCACCGACGCCGACATGACGAACGCAGGACACTTCGACCACCGGACGACCACAGCGGGATGGGGCTCGCGCGTGCGCGCTGGCGGGCCCTAGCCACGCCCACGCAGCGTATAGGTCGGCCTGGGCGCGTCACAATTAATGCGCAGGCGCAGATTGCATTCCTAGACTGAGAACTACAGCCGGAAATAGATTAGTACGCCTGCGCCTGGGCTTTCGCTGAGCAGGAGACGTGTACTATACCCTTACTTCCGCCCTGCGTTTGTTGACGCCCACTGTTGCTCTGGCGACGAGATTTGTGACAGGAACAGGGGGAAAGGTTTTACCGCGGACAACGTAGCTTACCAGAAAGTTCCGGCTCTCTTTGATCCCATGTCCTCAGTGGTTAAACGTGGGACCCTGCTTAGAGACCAGGCTGGCGGTCTAGGGATCCAACCTGCCTGGCCCTAATTCCCTTAAACGCTCTGTCTGCAGAGGCCTATGACAGATCGTTAGAGAAGTCAAGATCCTTCGCATTGAGAACTATGTATATCCGGGGCAAGCGCCAGTTTACACTGGCGGGTGAGGGTTGACCTCTACAGAATCCTGAACTGGAAGGCCGGATCTGGCCCTACGAAGAACCTAAACCAGCAGGTATTCATCCATTCGACAAACGTTTATTGGCTACCAACAAGGACCAATAACTTGTGGTTAAGTTGTAGGGACATTCGGGTTAATCAAACACAGACATTGCCTAGAAAGGGAGGTAATCACTTGGATGTAGAGTGTAAGGTCTAAATCAGCAGCAATTCGTACCAAACTGACATCTTATATCTATTGTATTATCCCAAGATGGCAACGTCGAAAGGCTCGCAGGAGCACGTCTAGTTCAACCTGACCCTCTCCGAATCCTTTTATAGAAAACGATATGAAAGTTTGAGGTTTTAAGAAAACTTAAGCTCAGCCTTCTGCTTTGCATTGCCTTACAAGTTCACAAAAACCAGACCTTCAAAACATAGTATCTCTCACCTTTCGGTTGCAAAGTCTACTCGCACATAATTAGGTACTTCATTTCAGCGTTTAAGTCTCACTTTCAACAGCACTAGCTAGATAAATGGGCAAAATTTCTAAAACGGCAACTGAACAGCATTCCCTTGCTGCGGCTTGTTATTTGTATGTAGCCTGGAAACACTTAGCACCACAATCCTATGGTGTAAGTAAAGGCCCTTGCGTAGGTTCCGGCCAACCGTCTGTGTCCTTGGGAAATCTTAGTCTGTTAGAAGAGGTAAATCCATATTCATAAATGAGGAGCTTACACTGCTTTAAAAAAATTAGCCTTGGTGCCCTTGTGTTACTGTGCAGAGGGTAGGGGAAGGAAGAAAGGCCAGACTGGTTCCTCTTCCACATAATATGACATACATCTATCTGCAATTGCACTTTTCTCACTGTCTCGTCACAAGTAGGAGAGCAGACGCCTCTGGTTTTCAGCCTAAGAACAGAGGGGCCAAGTGGCTGCTTTTAATCATCTAATTATGAATCCCTTAAGAAGTTTCCGTACCATCATCACCCAGCCTCTTCCAGCAGTGTTGTACCTTGTTCCTGCTCAGCTACCACCATTAACATAGCAATGTCCTAGGAGGCCAGAATCAAGGCTTGTCTCATCACTTACTGAGACAAAACCTTTCTAATAGAATGACCCCAAAATTTTCCTCAGCCACCTGACTTTATAAGAAAAATTTTGTGTTCAGTGTTTGAGTTTATCTAAGCTATCAGTGGGGGAGATCATACTATGTTGGTTTTGAGTAGTGTGAGTCAGAACATTAATACGTGTAAAAAGTTCGTATGCCGAGCCGTAGATAAAAGAGCAAGTTCCAGAGTTGGACAAAGATGATTTTTGAACTTTGATTCCACCTGCTACTAATTATCTAATCTCGACCTGATGACTTAGTGTTTCATTTGTGCTTTCCTTTTCCTCTTCTTTTTGCCAAGGTTTCTCTATGTAGCCTAGCCTGGAACTCACTATTTACAGCAGAGTGGATTTAAACTCGCAATCCTTCTGCCTCTGCTTACCAAGTGTTAAAATTACAGGTACACATCACTACGACACCCAGGGCTCATTTTCCACTTCTATGACATGGAAGTAACGATACCTGGATCCCCACAATGTTGTATTGGGATTAACTGAGATAACGTAAAACATTAAGGATTTAGCAAAGTGCATGGCACATGGTAAGTGCTCAGAAAATGTTTCCTCTTATGAACTATGATTCATTCTGCTAAGAACTGTTTCCTCTGTTTCTCCAAATAATTCAAAGTTAGCCATACTGCAGAACTCCAATAATTGGGCATACAAAAGATGGTACCAAGACTGCAAGTCAGACGGCTGGCAAAAGAAACTGCATTTAAAGTTAAGTCAGAAATCAGAGAAGACTTTAGAGGCTTCATGACTAAGATGCCCAACAATGTAAGATACGGGAGAGTGGAAGGCCAAGAAAGTTCCGTGGGCAAAGTCCATGATTTTACATTCCTCCTCTGATAATAAGAAATTATATTCTCTACTATGACAAACATGAATCCTAAGTCTGTGTAGGAAAAGACTCTCATAAAGAGAGTCTCTCCATGGAGAAGAGACTCAGTTCTTCTCCCTTTGTATTCTACTTTGGCCTTGACTCCTTTTCCTTCTCTCCCACATGTAACCATCCACTTTTTAAACTTTGGCCCCAATTAGACCAAGACCCTTCTTTCCTTGTTCTCTAATTCAACAAATAAAGCATGCTGCCTATATGTTACATGTTTCTGGGTATCTAGCATGCTAAGCAAATACTGGACCTCTGACCCATACCTCCAGCACAGGATTCTTTTCAAAAAGAAAATTATAGCAGAATCAAATTTCAATCAACACAAAGTGAGTTTTTCTCAACTATTGTGTTTTCTATCCAAGTTCTAGTCAAGCAACAAATGTCCCTAGTGAACTTGTATCCCTTTATCCCATCATACCTGCAATATAGCAACTCAGAATCCTTCTCTGATTTCCTTCTTTCCTAGCTCTTTGGGGAGTCCCGTAAAAGCTTCAGTCTTGCCAGGTGGTGGAGGTGCACACCTGTAATCCCAGCACTTGGGAGGCAGAGGCAGGTGAATCTCAGTGAGTTATAGGCCAACCTGGTCTATAAACTGAGCTAGGCATACACAGAGAAACCTTGTCTCGAAAAACCACAAACACACACACACACACACACACACTAAGAGCACTTCAATCTTGTCTTCTCTGGCAACAAAAAAGAATTTGTCATATTTTCCTTTACAAGAGTATCATTTACCCAGGGAAGAGGATTACTAAGAATTGTTGAGCTCCCTACAAGAGGGATCTGAAAACACCATGCTAAGCAGCACTACCCTGTCCAGGAGAATTTCCTTTAATGAAATTAAATTGGCCTGTGCAATCAGCGTGGGGACAGCTAGACACGTGTGGCTACCCGGGCAATAGAAGTATAGCTAGGAGTAACCGAGAAAAATGTGTGGTTTGTGTTCATTTGAAACTAAGCCAAAGGTGGGATTGGTGGCTCAGCAGTTAGGAGTGCCTGCTGCTCTTATAGAGGACCTGAGTTCAGTTCCCAGTACCCAGGTCAGGTAGCTCATAAATGCCTGTAACTCCAGCTCTAGGGAAATCTGACATGGTGTTTTGGCCAGTGTGAGCATCCACTCTCATGTGTACCTACCTCACATATTAAGCCACATATGCTATCACTGGACAGAGGACGTTGAAGCTGTTTTACTCACCAGTCCCTTTGTTTAATCTAAGACTCACCTTGTTCATTCAAAAGTCGGCAGCACCCATTTGAAGGAATGATTCATTCCTTCCAGGGCTGGGCTTAACCAGCTTATCCATGGCTAACCAATTAGTTTCTGTCCCTAAAGAATATATTAAAGGGGCTGCTGAGATCTCAGTGGTTAAGAGGACTTGTTGCTCTTGTAGATGACCTGGGTTTGGTTCCCAGCACCAACAAGGAGGCTAACAACCATCCATACCTCCAGTTACAGGAGAATCAGATGCATTCTGACTTCCTTGGATAGCAAGCATGCTTGTGGTGCACAATTGAGCAAAACACGCATACACATAAAATAATCTCTTAAAAATTAAAGAGACAATAATAGTACTTTTTTAAATATTTATTTATTTATTTATTTATTATGTATACAGCATTCCTTCCATGTATGCGTGCTGGCCAGAAGAGGGAAACAGACCCCATTACAGATGGTTGTGAGCCACCATATGGTTGCTGGGAATTGAACTCAGGACCTTTGGAAGAGCAGGCAATACTCTTAACCTCTGAGCCATCTCTCCAGCCCCAATAATAGTACATTTAAAATCATGATCTTGTAGATAGGAGGGTGCATTTTTTCATATATGCACATCTTGTGTCTTGACTTGAAGATAAGAAGGGAAAATACATTTTTTCTCTCCAGAGACCTGTCTAGATAGGTACCAAAGGTCCATTTCATTGTATCTAGTTTTAGCAGATCCACCCAATCCTGAGTTATCTCAGTTCTGGGAATACCTTAAGGATAACTTTAATTGCAAAAGGCATTTTTCATATATTCAAATTTCTTCCTTCTGAACAATTATTATAACAGGAAATTGTGCTAAAGCTTCCTCGGTATGTGGAAACAATGCAAATGCTCTGTGTGCTGTGGTGCGATGCACTCTAAAGTCTAGAACATCAGTTCCACATGATCGGCCTTGCCTCCAAAGGGCCCCATTTTATAGGTTATCCTGTGAGAACAACTCGGATTTCTGTCTAGTGTCACTTATATTATAGCCCCCACCCTAGCTAGCACTTAGCCCTTCATTCTGTGGACAACCATTCATGCTTCCGCTTACTAAACTGTCCACCCAGCCATTCATCACGTACCAAGAACCTACCCTGACTCACCTGATGCTGAGAGCAAAGAAGAGTACTAGATAGGTAAGACTCCCCACAAAACTTAAGTCTCTAGTAGAGAGAAACATAGATGTTCACTATCCTTTCAGATGTTCTGAAGAAAATACAGTTGTGTGGTAGAGAGACGGAGGTCTCTTTGTTGGGGTGGGGATGCTCTAAGTTCTGATTACATAGTTACCAGCTCTCCAAAGCCCCCCTAAGGAAGTCTGTGCGGACCACCAGAACAGTTCATTTCCTGTCTTTTTATCATTGGATTCTTTGTGCCAACATGTTTGGCTTTGAACATAAGATGTAACATTTTTAGAGTAAGTAAGTTTGCTGAATGTTTCTTGGAATTATCTTAGCTAATTCTCATGAGGCACATTCAGAGGAAGAAGCAACCTGATAAAATGACTTGCCCAAGATCAGGAAACGGAAATTGGGAAAGCCAAGAACTTGAACATGGCCCAGATTTCTGACCAGAGGCTTTTAACTAGCTAGCGGGTCTCCTGGAATATTATTAATGCTTCTGGAAAAATTGCAGCTTTCCAGCCTCAGAACAAACTAGCTGTATTAGGATGTGAGGAACTGGAAGTCCAAGTTGGTAGCAGGCTTCCCAGTGGTTCTATGTACTGAATTTAGGACCACTAAAAGAATGAATGAAAATGAAAATTCCAGTTCTCTTAAACTTTAAACCCTTATAATGAGCAGTTTAACACTACTGTGTTTCAGTGAAGAAGAACTCTCAGAATCTCCTAGGCCTGTCAAGAAGACCAAAGAAAAAATACTTTAGGACTTGGAACATAGCTCAGCAGACAAAGTGCCTGCCTTGAAGGCAGGAAACCATGGATTCGGCCCCCATCCTGAACCATCGTGCCTGACAGCACAGAACATAATCCCAGCACTCCAGAGGTAGAAACAGGAGAATCACAAGGTGGAGGTCATCCCCATATATAAATCAAGAGGGACACATAACACACACACACACAGAGAATCTCAGAAAGAGGTAGGAAGGAAAAGGAAAAAAGAAAGGTATTTTTGTAAATTTCTCTTTCCTGAAGTGTGGTTTTAAGCTAATGGACTGGATAATCTGAAATGGAGCAGCTCTGGTGATATCACACCCCCTTTGCCAGTTCAGGTGAGTTCTGCAGCCAGCTTCAAGATTTGAACTCCTCCGCAGAACCCACCTGAAATGTGCTCCAAGCTTTTGGGGTCAGATACGTCGTCACATCTAATATTCTGCATCCCACACCCACATACATGAAGCATGCCCAGCCTTAATGTTAGTTCTTTAGCCGGTCCTCCTCTGGGAGCAGGATGGAGCTATTTTTCCTTGGAAACTAGGTTGGAGACAGACATCCCCAGAGCAGAGGAATGCTTACTTATCTTGACAGATGTCACAGCTCTGCTTAGAGCTGTAAATACAGGATGTCCCAAATACTGCATGGAGCATACTTAGTTTTAAAAATTGCTTTCTGTCTCAAATTCAATTCTAACTAGGCATTTTGGTTTTGTGTTTTTGAAATCTGAAAATCTTGGGTTACAATATCCAAGGCCCCTTTTTAGGGGGCAATCTATGATGTTTCCACGAACATCTAAACCATTTTAACCGACGAACTAGGAAAGGCAGGTGAAGCGTCAGGGACCTGAGCCATAGAGGGAAGCTACGGAGTGTGAGACAAAGTCAAGGCAGTTCCTAATTGTGGGAGAGATGGAGGCGGGGCGGATGGCATTTCAGTGAGGAACAGGGAGTTCTAAACCTGTCTCCCTCGCTGTCCCCCAAAGGTGGGTGATAAGGATTAGGATCCTACTTTTGCGAGACCCTAGTGTTCAGCCCGGACGCAGGCCAGCGGGAGCAAACAGAAGGAAGTAAGCCACAGGTTCCAGCCCAGGAGTGGTGCTGGCCGGTGGGACGGGGCGCAGGTTCATGAACCCCACTAGCGGCCCAGGCCCCGCCTCCGGCCCCGCCCCCTTTGTTATCCGATACTTCTCTGGGTCAGCTGGTTCTGGCGTCAGGCGGAGGGATGGGCTGGCTCAGCTCGACCCGGCAGGGCTTGTTTACTATGGCTGATGATCTGGAGCAGCAGTGAGTTACTCCTGTCCGTTTCTCTTTCTATCTCTGTCTGTCTGTCCGGGTCAGGATCCGGGGACTGTCTGTGGTTGCAGACAGCTTCAGACTTTCCGGTCTTTCCTTTTCAGGTTGGCTTCCAGGGAGGGTTGGGGTGCGCTGAGGAGGCTGCGGAGCTGGGGGAGCGCTAAGGGTTGAGCTTGTGTGCAGCCTGGGGAGTATGACTTTCCACTTAGTCTTCGCGAGCACCCTTGGTAGCGCAGTTTGATTGGTGGTAATGTGCAGTGGATAAGCTTGCTCTTCCCGCCCCCAAAGCAAGCTTGAGAGACGCGGACGTGGGGGCAGCAGCCGGATGCTTGTGGAGACTTGCCCCGGGACCAGAGTCGTGGGTGTGAAAGGCCTTGAAGGAGAAAGGAGTGGGAGGGAGAAGTCCCCGCTGCGCTGGGATTAGTGTGGACCTGGCTTGCAAGTTCTTTTAGCCCTTGGCCGCCTTGACACGTTCTGCTTGCAATCCTAATTGATGATGTTTTTAATCATTATAAACACATGCTTACTGCAGTGGGTTCAGAATTATGTTTGTTAGATTGAGGTGGGGGGAGGGTACCGCTCACCCAAGGGCATCAAGTTTGGGATGCCACCTGTGGGTGGTGTGATGACGGTCTAACAGGACCAGGAAAAAGTTACTTGGAGAATGACTCAGCTCCAAGGGTTTCATGGGAACAAGGCCTTCCCTTGACCTAATATTTGTCCTTTTGGCAGGAGGAATTAACTTTGTAACAATAGTAAATAATAGCGTTGGGGACTTGAAGGAACTTCTCAGGAGAGTATTGCTTTCTAAGAGGAAATTTACGATGCCTACAGAGACTTGGGGAAACAGCACTAGAGCCAGAAAAGATGCAGGTCATTCAGCTCTGTTTAACAAATAAATCAGAAGATGTTATTAGCCCACAGAAACTCAAAATTCCAGGGGTCTAGAACAGGTTTTCTCCCAGCACAGAACTGCTGTTTCCCCATGAGGATGAGGCACTCCCCGGGCCAGGTGAAGGGGCTCTGTGCAGTTGGCCTCACTTTCCCGTCTCAGCCCTTTCCTCCCTGATAGCACTAGCACACAGTGAGACAAGACAAGGGCCTGTTCTCTGTCTGGATCAGTGTCTGGAGAAGAAAGGCAAAGGTGTACACATACCCAGTACTCCCCACCCCCGCCCCTTTCAGGACTGTGGAGCACACTGGAGGACAGCATTTCCCATGAGCTCCTGTAGGCAGTTACAGAGATATGTGGGGTTCCGGTGTCGTGATCTGACTGGTTATAGTCTCTACAATGCAAAGAGGACGTTTCTATTTTGAGACTGGTCAAGAGCTGTGGTCCTGGTCCTGGTGCTTCAATACAACAGGGAATTCTGGTAGATGGTTAAAAGGGTCCTGGGTGTCCCTAGGATTAGATTGGTTGAGACTATCAGCTTTCATATGATGGAAGCCGTTTATATACCACTCCCACACCAACACTAGGTTTCTTTCAAACCTCACACTTTCATTGAGAGCAGCTACCTAAAAATAGTAATATATTCAGGTAATGATCGGCTGAGGGGTTTATCAGTTCTAAGCCTTGTTCTATATGCTCTAGATGTTAACTCACAGATTTCTTTAGAAACTTGTGAGGTAGATACAATTACCTCCCATTTGCGGCTGAAGAAGCTGACACAGAAAGCTAATGTGTCACTGTTTCGCTGCTGCTAAGTGGCCTTGCTGGGATTAGAACTCTAGTTTCTGGCTTTAGACCGCATTCCCTTCAGAAAATAGATGCAAATAAATTGTGGTTATATACTGCAATGTTCAGATGTGCCTCAAAAAGCTGGGACTAGAAGCTCCACAGAGGAGGCATTCTTTTTCTAACTTGCTGGTGACCTCTCTGGGAATCAGCTTGCTCACCTGAGAAGCAGAGGCTGAACTAGGTGATTTTCCAGAAAACACCTAATGTAGCATCTGTGCTTCCCGTGATGTTCAGGGGGCCCACTGTGTATGCTACGAGTAGCTGGATGGTTCTTCCACAGGGTGGCCTTATGAGCCTTCTCATGCTCATACCCACAAGCCCTTGCTGCAGCTTCTGGCAACCATCCTATAGCCTTCACCTAGGCAGAGTTCACAAAAAGAGGAATAACATGAAAGATAGGGGAAGTAGAGTAGAAACTGTGATTCACTGAGCAGTTCAGTTTGTGGCAGGTACTTGACAAGGTTCCTTTCCTATCTGGACCTCAGTGGCAGATCTGTAATTCAGAGCCAGGAGTCCTCTTCACTCCAGAACTGGGGCTTGTAACCTCAATGGCTTAGTCACTGGGTGTGAAGAGAAAGCAGGATGAGTTACCACTTTTACTCTAGGACATAGGTAAGCTTTCTTCTCACTTTACAACCTGAAGAAGTAGGCCAGAGTCACCTGTGTCTCTTGGTGGACAGTAGGACATGAACCCAGATAGCCCTCCCCTGCTCCCTGCCTACCACAGCTCCAAGTTCAGAGCTGATGGATTTCGCAATCAGGGACTAACAGCGGCCCATACTTCCAGAAGCATGTAAGATAACAGATGGCATGAGAACTTGTCTGTCCTCCCCTAAAAGAACAGCTAGTTCTGGGGGTGACAGAAATAATGGAAATATTAAAGTCATTCCCTCTCCCTTTGAAATCTCCTTGAACATAAATTATGATAACCACTAACAAAGGGGAATTGTGACACTCCAGGGAGATAATAGATGGGAGATAGTTTTGTGCACATGGTGTTGTAATATCTATGAAGGGCCATTGTTGTCAATAGCCACTTGCCAAGGAAAAGTAACAGTATATGGGCCTGCTAGGGCATTGCTGACACTGAAGGCCATGAGGAGTAGGCCTCCTGCGGCTGGGAAACACCTTGTACCCTGATAACTCATGGAGCTATCAGCAAGACTGGGAACTTTTCAGTGTGGCCAACAAGTGCCTCTCTGTCTCGTAGGCCTCAGGGCTGGCTGAGTAGCTGGCTCCCCACTTGGCGCCCCACTTCCATGTCTCAGCTGAAGAATGTGGAAGCCAGGATCCTCCAGTGTAAGTAGAGGAAACAGTTTGCACCTCTCTTTAAATGTCTGGAAAAGATACAAGATCTTCTCCAAGCTGGGTCCACTGAGCCCACCGATTCCTGATGAGCAGTGTATGGGCCAGAGGAAAGAAAATGGGTGGTTTGAGGGGAGGGGCAGACAGAGGACACAGTATTTCATGACAGGGGTCCCTCAACTCCCTAGCCCTGTGGTAACCCCTTCCACATCCTCCAGTTTCACCTTAGGCCTATAACTGCAGTGTGCATTAACGCACACAGATACTTCGCCCCTTCCTCTTTTCCCTATCTCTTCATTTTCTTCCCTCTCTCCTAAACACATAACTAAGCACATTTTAATTCACCGCCTTCCTACTTGAGTGTCAGCAATCCTGTGTTTTCTAATATTGCTATTTCCTGCCTTCTACTAGATGTAACCTACCAGCTGCCTGGTTACCACAGTTATTTAGAGTTCACACAGACCAGATTGTGTGAGCAATATTGAAGAAGGTGACCCATGAGCAGCACTAGCCTTTGGTTCCAGCAAGACCCCAGGCTCATATCTCCCCATAACCCCACCCCATCATGCCCAACCCTGCTGTTCCACCCAGGTGGAGCTACTGTCTCTGGCCTGAAAGGAACCACGGCTCTCAAGCCTCCATCCAGATGTGTCTGATTCACCCAGGAAGCTCTTTCATATGACTGTTGCCACACTAGCAAGAAGAAAAACACTGCCCCACCTCAGTGTCTTAAGAGGAATAAGCCCTTGGCTCAACCCACTCCCACCACCACTCTACCCAGCTAGACCACAGTTCTCTCTCTTCTCCAAACACATGCAAATTCAAGAACAAGGAGTCCAAGGATCATTTGACATCAGGGACCCAAAGGGAATTGGGCACAGCATCTTGATCCCTCTTATAGCCTATGGACCAAATGGTCTGCACATTTCCCTTAGATTTGAATTCATTAGTTTATGAAGTATAAAAGAAAACTTACTCTGGTACTTATTAAGTCTTTTAAAATGACTGTATAAAATTGCTGTCATTGGGAAGATATCATTCTCGGTTCCCCATACTACAAGAACAGCTGGGGATTTAGGGCTAAGGATCGGAGTCAGTGGATAGAAATCACTAAAGACATCAAGAACAGGGAGTTCTTTCTGAATGGAATCAGCGAGATTCTTGGTAAAGAAAAGTCCAGGACTTACACATCAAATCAAAGGTAGAAGCCAAGGGACTGGATCAGATCTGAAGACAGGGCTGGGGAAGGGGCTTGTCCTACTAACCTAGGGTTCAGGCTAAAGCCGGTCTAAGGAGGCTGGAGATAGATGGGAGCTGTTGAAGGTCACTTTTTGTTTCTGAGATAAAACAGTGACCAAATCAAACCTGGGGAGGAAAAGTTTCTGTGGTGCACAGATTACAGGACAGAAACATAGAGGCAAGAACTGAAGCCACGGCCACAGAGGGCTTCAGCCTGCTGGCTTGTCAGTTTACCCTGGAATTCTTCCCTTCCCAGGTCTCCAGAACAAGTTCCTGGCCCGTTATGTTTCCCTCCCAAACCAGAACAAGATCTGGACGGTGACTGTGAGCCCAGAGCAAAAGGATCGCACCCCTCTGGTGATGGTACATGGCTTTGGGGGTGGCGTGGGCCTCTGGATCCTCAACATGGATTCGCTGAGTACCCGCCGCACTCTCCATACCTTTGATCTGCTTGGCTTCGGGAGAAGCTCAAGGCCAACATTCCCAAGGGACCCAGAAGGAGCTGAAGATGAGTTTGTGACCTCAATAGAGACATGGCGGGAGACGATGGGAATCCCCACCATGATCCTCCTGGGGCACAGTTTGGGGGGATTCCTGGCCACTTCCTACTCTATCAAGTATCCTGAGAGGTAATATGAACTACCCTCGCCCCTCATGACTGACTCCTTGCCTTACCAGGTGCATTCCGATACTGATTTCCACTAAAACTCTCACTTCCCAGCAGTTTAAGAGGCATGAGACCTCCAGACAAACACAGTGTACCCTCTGTTTGTTTCTTCTCTTAATGTAGAGTTAAACACCTTATTCTGGTGGACCCATGGGGCTTTCCCCTACGACCAACTGACCCCAGTGAGATCCGTGCACCTCCAACCTGGGTCAAGGCTGTGGCATCTGTCCTGGGGCGTTCCAATCCACTGGCTGTTCTTCGAGTGGCTGGGCCTTGGGGTGAGTCACCTCCAGGAGAAGAACTCTGTCTTTAAACTGAGGCCACCCCATTTACCACTGCCTTGGTGCACCTGGTCTCCTGCCATCCTCACATGTTCATAAAACAGAGCCTGGCCTGGTATTGTCACTTAAAACGATCATCAGGACAGCATTTCTTTATTGGAGGCTTCAGATGGTTGTCATATTTTCCCTCCATCTGCATCAGCAGAGAGAACAGAATGACCGCCTTATGTGTCGGCAGATCCCAAAGAAAGGAAGGGGCTATGGCGTGTGGCTTCTCTGTTTCGCTGCTGTGAGTTTATATGACCACCTGTCTGCAGTAACTATCACTTGGTCTCGTTCCTACAGCAAGGAGGGCTCTGAACCTCAGCTTCTAACGTAGCACAGTGCAGACAAGTCACTCTGAACCGTGCACGCACTGCTCTAGAGAAACACATCTCCGTTCTGGGTTTCTTAGCATTGAGTAGCTGTCAGAAAGTTCTCTATGCAAAAGAGACAGCAGGCCACACTGTAGCGCGTCTGTCAGAGGCTCCGCAGTCTCATCTCACACTGCCCATGTGCTTCCTTTTGAGGAACTTTTTACACTGGTGAAGTAAGAAGCAGATTCCTTTTATTGAAAAGATTGGTGACCCTGTTTTGTACCGATAGCTTATATTTGTAATGAAATGTCCAGTAGTCGCTAGTTGCAGTGGCTGAAACAGAATGGCTCCTAAGGAAGAGTGGAAAATGAGCCCTGATGTAGAAGGTAGTAGAGTTCTGGAAGAAGAGGGGCAAGCAAGGGACACGGGTGCCAAAGGGGAGCAGGTGGGCAGAGGGCTGACCTTAGTCCAGGTGGCTCCAGCAGACACCCCTGCCATCCTTCCTGCTCTAACCATTCTCCCCTTTCCTGGCCTTGGATCAGGCCAGGTCCATTCAGGGCCTCAGCCACTGTGTTGGCTGGCTGCCTAGCAGCCATGGGATTGTGTCAGAGAGGGCCTGTGGCTATATTCCCAGTTCTTCCCCAGACACCTCTCACAGACAATAGACCTGCAGGGCAGAGAAAGTGGCCAGTAGGTCCAGTCCTCCAGTCCGCCCGCATATACCGATAGCGTACATGTGCACTGTGATGAGAGGCGCGGTGTCCCGAGCCTGGGCCAGCGGTGCCATTAAGGTCACTCTCCATGTATTCTGTTACAGCCTGAAAGTGAGAGTGCTCAGAAATGGGAGTTTCATCCGCTACCTTCAGAAGAATAAAAAACTATCAGGGTTCCCATGAGGCTGGGGAAGGAGGAGACACACCTCAGACTGGAAATTAAAATTCTCTTAGCTGCAGACACTCACAGAACTTGTGAACCTGTAGGGAAAGTCTTGGGATTTACTGAAGTGAAAATCACCTGGCTCCTTGGGGATGTTAGGCTGTCTCTAAACTCATTGGTGAGCAGCAGTCGAGCTCTGACGTTTGAAGTCGTCTGTTTCTTCCCTGCAGGCTTCTTCACCCTCCTTGCCACTGCCATGTTAAATGCATAAAGGAACCAAATGATTAGATAAATTTGGTTCAGGTTGTTTAAACATGAGCAGGCAGGAGTTTATTCTCTGTCCCCACCACCACCACCCACACTGGCCACTCCGTGGTTTTGCGTGGTTTGGATTTGGGTGATTGTTGATGTTGTTCTTTGGTAGGGGCTTAAATAGGGTCTCACTGGATCCCCTGATTGACCTTAAATTTGAAACAGTTCTCTGCCTCAGCTTGCTGAGCGCTGGAATTGCAGGCACATGCCATGCTCCCAGCATCATGCTGTTGTTTCTTCAATCCTTTCCCAGGGCCTGGGCTGGTGCAGAGATTCCGTCCTGATTTCAAGCGCAAGTTTGCAGACTTCTTTGAGGACGATACCATCTCGGAATATATCTACCACTGCAATGCACAGAATCCCAGGTGAGGGCGGCTCCCAGGACCAGCCCAGGTGAGGGCGGCTCCAGGACCAGCCCAGGGCGGGCGGCTTAAAGAGCTGCAGAGTTTTGTGATTTAGTCTTCTTCCATAAAACTCTGACTCAGGGGAACGTGAGCACCAGCAGGCTTGATCATTTCCAGAGAGTTCCCTAGGGGTGACCACTGAAGGCATAGAAAATAATAGATTTAATTAAAGAAGCTGTCCCTCTCTACAGACCTCATGGCTTCCCTAGGAGTCAGCAACTGGCCTGATGAGAAATAGTATGGGAAACATTTAAAAGGCAGTTTTTAACTGAAAAACTAATTTTTTTAAAGAAATTTTATTGTTGAGTTTTGGTTTGATTTCATAGGCAAATGTGGTTTTTGCTTGTTTTTAAGGCAAATAGAGAAAGAAACATCTTTGAATATCCACGATCTTCAATTTCCAAGTTTCCTCAGTTTCAGTTTAATATTTCATGTAACATTGCTTCAGAGAGACTCCTAGAATGTGTCCCTTTGTATAAATACACATGACGTATCTATAATATACATGTCTGGAATATAGTCAAAGAAAGAATATGCATTTATTTCAGTTATATACATCTCGAGATAGCTTAGAATGGGCATGAAAATCCTTCTACTCTTTTAAAAGTATAGATGTGTTCAGAGAACTGAGAGGCTCTCATCTCTGACTACTCACAGGCAAGCTCCAAAAGCTGCTGACCTGCAGGTTTGGCAGCACTGACAGCCAGGACAGAGCCAAGAAAGTAATCTCCCACAGCCAGGCTCTGTGAGAGGCTGATACCAGCAGGGCACAGTGGTAGCACCACCCTGTGGAGACCTCACCCTGTCCTTGCAGGAGCCATAGACTACTACCCACCTCTTTCCAAGCCTGTCCAAGTCACCGTGACCCCAAGGTTGTGAGGGAGGTGAGGCTCGACCTTTCAGCCATACTGTGAGCATTAATCTCGATGCAGCGTGGGAACCAGTATTGCATGTGATTATAGCTAGTAGCAGGGTCCCAGCTAAACAATGCACCATAGGAACCTCAGCAGTTAAAGTGGACACCCCAGCTTCCTGCTCTTGGAGTCCTCTCAGTCCCCGTGGGCTCATCATCAGCCCCGTCTGGTGGCCAGCTCTCTTTCTCTCCCTCCAGACATTTTATAGCACCAAGCACTTTTACTCTAGTTGACAGATTTTCAGTAATTCCCATCAGTCCTTTGGAAAACATGACCCTGGCCCAAGAGAAAATGTTTGAATAGTGCCTTCTTCATCCACCTAGACTTGGGAGCTCTGTATATATCTTCATTCTTTTCATCTTGTCCTGAGAAAGTGGGCATAGTTCCCTCCAGTTTGTATATGAGAAAACTGAGGTATGTTCTGGTTACACGATTTGCTAAGAAGACACGATTTAAATGCATGTCTGCCAGACTGCAGAGTCCGTGTACCAGGTCTCCTAAGATGTTCTCTGCTTCTGCTGGTACAGACAGAATTCATCCCGAGGTGCAAAGGAAACCAGAAATGTAACTACACCGAACAGGCAGAGCCCAGGAGGGAACACTGTCCTCAACCTCCCTACCTCCCACAAAAAAGCTACAAGCTAGTCAGAAAGTTGGCTCCTGTCCCAGCCTCACATAAACCTGATAGGGAGATTGAGTTCACATTTGTGGTGTCCCCCTAGCAGCAGCTGCTGATCCCCAGTCTCAAAAGCCTGGTGCGTTTTCATTCTTCATCCCCGAGTGTCTTTAGCACATCCTTCTCTGTCTGCTCACTCCTCAGGGCTCACCTCTAGTGAATTCTCCCTCTGTCCTCTCAGCAGCTAAGCCCCTTACCCATGTTCTGTACCTCCAACCCCTTTTAATAGTCCTTAGAACATTGGGGCGTTGGTGGGCACGCCTTTAATCTCAGCACTCGGGAGGCAGAGACAGGTGGATCTTTGTGAGTTTAAGGCCAGCCTCGTCTACAAGAGCTAGTTCCAGGATAGCCAGAGCTGTTATACAGAGAAACCCTGTCTCGGGGATAATAGTAATCATCATCATCATCCTTAGGACATTTTGAGTTAAAGCATAGTCTTCAGATTATTTAGCCACCACCTTCCAAAGATGTAAGCAACAGTGCTAACTCCAAGCAGGGTAGGCCCAGCACCTGTCCCATTCCTGTGTCCCTTCACCCAGCCCAGGTGTAAATATATATTACATAAATACTCAGTGTGTTCTTGAACAGCTCCCTATGCCATGGGGGTTTTCACATCATGCCCTGAGGTGTGTCACTCATCTCCTAATCTCGTCAATATTTAATGAGCCGGCACTGGCTATGAGAAGATTATAAAGACAGTAAGTTCTAGCCCAGCCTCTGAAAAGCAGCAAGTTGACATTTTCTGCTTCGGGGTTTGTTTATATGTCAATCACCTCACTGTTTTGTTCCCTCAGTGGGGAAACGGCATTCAAAGCCATGATGGAGTCCTTTGGCTGGGCCCGGCGCCCCATGTTGGAGCGAATTCACTTAATTCGAAAAGATGTGCCCATCACCATGATCTATGGGGCTAACACCTGGATAGATACCAGCACAGGGAAAAAGGTGAAGATGCAAAGGCCGGATTCCTATGTCCGGGACCTGGTAGGTTGACGTGCCAAGGGGTGGGAGTTGCAGCGGACAGTGGGTGACAGAGGGTGATCAAAACCAGAACAAAAATATACAGATGAGATGGAGCACTGGCTTTGAAAGCTCGCCCCTCCCCAGCCCCCTGCTAGAGAGTTAGGAATTTCCTTTCCTGTGCAGTCCAGTTCAGGTAAAAGACAGGCTCCCAGTGAGCAGCCAGGCATGTGCTTCCATTCCAGACCTCCAGCCTCCCCATTGTCCCTCCTAAACCACAGCAGTGAGCAGCAGGCTGTGTAGCGGAGGTTGCAGTGAAAGCCTTCCCGCCACACTTGTCTCCTGCACCCCTCCCCCTTCCCTAGGAGGTGCATAAAACAAAACATGAGCAGTGGGGCTTCTGAGCAGGAAGGACACAGTGGGCGTCGCCCTAAAATAAAATGGGCTTTTGACAGTCACTGCACCAAGGAGTGCACAGTGTTCAGAGAAAAGGCAGGGTCTTGCTTCTGAGAAGAGCGAAGGGCAGCAGGCAAGCAAGATTTGAGGGACAGGTGGGAGAAGAACTGGTAAGACCACTTCCCAGTGCTGGGACTTGAGAGCTGAGCCCCACTGTCATGTCCACAGGAGATCGAGGGGGCATCGCACCACGTCTATGCCGACCAGCCACACATCTTCAACGCTGTGGTAGAAGAGATCTGTAACTCGGTCGACTGAGCTGCTCTGAGAAAAAGAAGAGGAAGCCAGAGTTGCTGCCACCTCCCTGTCCTAGTCAGAACCTCTGTCCTTTCCTTACCAACTAACACGTGCCAGCCAGGCAGAGTCGGGCTGTTCCCGAGATAGGACCACAGTGAAAATGAGCACTTTTGATCCCATGCTGAGGGCAAGAGGCAGAATCCACAGAGGCCTTGAACTTCCCACTCTGGGGAAGAGCATAAAGGGTTGCCTAGTGCCACCCACTCTCTCCACGCCAAGTGTTACCAGGTGGTGATTATGAGGAGATTGCATGAGCCGTGCAGTCTCCCTGCATGGCCTTCCCTTCCTCTGGACAGAGGGGGGGCTCCCCGCAGCCTTTCTAGTTTGGGAATGTGTCAGAGAGTAGGTTCCATGCAGGAACGTCTTCCTTCTCCATCACTCCATGCCTGCATCTAAACCCAGTTCCCGCCTACCCACCAAGGGCAGCTCTGCTCACCTGCACAGACCCTTCCATGACCTCATTGGCAGAAGAGGAAGGATGGACACATCAGGGCAGGACAGAACACAGCTCTGCATGCTGGGTTCCAGCAGAACTGTGTATATAGCCCAGGTCTGCTGGCTTCCAGCACATAGTGTAAGCTTCATTCACCAAGGGTCCATGCAAACACCTCTGCTGTGGAGCTGGATCAAAACTAATCTTGCTCCATACTCTAACCTGTTATACAGGCACACTGTTATCTTGCGCTGTGTCTCAATCCTGGTTTCCTAAGTTGGGACACTTGAGACTCTTTCCCCTTCCTCCTCCCACTGTGAGGCTTTAAGCCTCTCCTGTGCCTTGGGCCCTAAAGCCCCATGTGTAGTATAGAGAAAAGATGGCTCCTGGTGGAGAAGGGGAAAGGCCCTTCTGCCCTGGAGTCGTGTCTGGACTCACGAAGTCCACAAGTATCTGCAGCATTTTCTACCTAGCCCCAGAGCTGAGGTCCCCTGAGAGCTCCTGCCCGTGGCTCACGGAGGAGCTTTAAGGCAGCAGTTCTCTGTCCTCGTCAGCCACAAAATGCTTCTCACTGCCTGACCCTCTATGCCTGCCATCTGTCACCATGGTCTCCAACTCACTCTGCTTCAGAATTACCCATCGGCCCTCTCCCATGGATCTCATTCCAGGTCCTGCTCTAAGGCTCTGGGTGCTAGGCTGGGCCTGGCCCCAGAAGCAGGGCAGTTCCTGCCTCTCCTTCTCTTTTATAAAGCCAACCCTTTCACCAGAATAGTATTAACTCCTGGTGCTTTGTACTGCTGGTCCAGCTGCCTCGGGCTCTTTTTCTAAATTAATAAAGAAGAGTAAAACCTATTTGCTGTGATACTGTTTAATATTGCTCCAACAAGACCACTGGGCGGTCCTGCCTTGCAGCAGTCCGTGTAGTCCCCAAACAAGAGAATGAAGCCAAATGGTACCATTTATGCGCTGCTGTCTCCCACAGACTGTCTCAGACAGCCTGCTCCTGACGGAAGGGGGCTTAGGCCAGAACACGGCTGGCTTCAACCCCAGTCAGCAGGAGAACTGTGAGGCGCTGGGCGCGTACTCTTCCCCAGTCAGTCCCGTCAACCTAGGTCTAGACCTTCACAACCCTACTTCCCAACTTCTCTCCATTCTGAGTCTCAGCTCACATTTTCCTTACACAGAGAAGCCTGCCTTTCCCACACCCAACCTAGACGTTCCTATTGCATGTATGCATTGAGACTCAACTGCCCCTCTTTGGAATTGTAAACATGAGACTGAAGAGAGCTGCTTAGTGGCTAAGAGCTCTTGCTGCTCTTCCAGAGACCTAAGTTAAGTCCCCAGCACCCATGTCCCATGTCTGTCTGGCAACTACCAGTTGGAACTCCATTCCCAAGTGGAACTCTAGCTTCTGCAGTGATTTGCATGCACATGCCCACATGGATGTGCATATGCACGCGCACACACACACACACACAGGATGGAGCAATGGCTCAGCAGCTAACAGCACTGCTGCTCTTGCAGAGAACAAGTTCGGTTCTCCAAAAACTCACACACACACTTGTAATGGCAGTTTCAAGGCATCCAAGGTATGCTCTAGCCCCTGTGGATGTATACGTCACACAGGCACACACATACACATAGATTTCAAAATCTCTGAAAAAAGCTCAAGGCTATTGTCACTTGTTTAATATCCATGTTTCTCCCCTAGACGGAAGCTGTGTAAGGACAAGGGACATATTTGGTACATATTTCCATAATAAATGTTGGTTTTCATCAAGGCAAAGAAGCAAGATATGCCAGATAATCAAAACAATGTTCAGTCATCGCCAACAGTACCTACACTTGCTCGCTAAGTCAGCCCAGAATGCCAGCTCCAACTGCAACTGATACATGCTGAACTCATGGACAAACAGACACAAATGCCATCTTTGCTGGAGGTGGTTGTACAGTGGACATATTTGAGCACTACTATACACATGTCAGCTGGAGAGATGGCTCCATGGTCAAGAGCACCACGTGCTCTTCCAAAGGTCCTGAGTTCAATTCCCAACAACCACATGGTTACTCACAACCATCTCTAATGAGTGTAAAAAATATAGACATCAAGGGACAAGGACTCCAAAAAAATGAAAGACATGCTCTCTTCCTTGATGAGAAATTGCAGTCTCCGTGGAGAGAGACACTTAACCAATTTTTAAGTAAAGTAATTAAAAACTGTAGCTGGAAAAGTAATGAGTGTTACAGGGAGCCTGTTGCAGAAGTGATGGCAGCTGAGCCTGAGTGGAGGGTGGCAGGCGGGAGAGGACACTGTGAGAGAGAGAGAGCCCACTGGTTCTGGGATGCATTTGAGGAGGTTGCCATGAACCCACTCACACAGATCCATGGCTGTGTAAAGAATGTGTTCATTCTCTCTCTGAAAAAAAAAAGGGGGGAGGAACAATGGAAGGGGACACATGGCACACAGCACATGTGGAGTTGGTTCTCTTCCACCTTTATGTGGGTCCCAGAGATTAAACTCTGGAAGTCGTCAGGCTTGCAGGGGCAAGTGCTCCTTCTGAGCCACCTCTGCTGCCGAAGAATGTGTAGGGGGCTGGCAATGTGGCGTAGTGAGTAAAGGTGTCTCCAGTCTGAGTTTCACTCCTGGAAACCACACGATGGAAGAAAACTGACTCTCACAAGTTTCTCTGACCTCCACATGTGTGTCATGGCATGTGCCTTGTACCATGCGCAAACCACACACACACACACACACACACACACACACACACACACACCATCTGAAGACTCTTCCTCACGTTCCCAGGGCTAGGACTAGGAAATGACTGTGAACAGACAACCTAATTGGCACCGTTCGTGCGTTCATGATGGGCTCCCAGGACTTACACTGCCATGTCCTCAGGATCCTAAAGGCCTAGCAGTCTGTATGGAGAACTTGCCCAGATAAAGTGCTGTGAAGACACAGGAGGTGCTGGGACTACCAGGAAATATGCTGTATTTTAACTTTCTCATCAAGGTAGACCAAAATCAAGTCTGATTTCGTTGTCAAAAGAATGGGAAACTCCTGAGGAGTGCGTCTCTGCTCTCTGATACATCACTACACTTTAAGAGCACAGTGGCGGGGCTGGAGAGATGGCTCAGTGGTTAAGAGCATTGCCTGTTCTTCCAAAGGTCCTGAGTTCAATTCCTGGCAACCACATGGTGGCTCATAACCATCTGTAATGAGGTCTGGTGCCGTCTTCTGGCCTGCAGACATACATGCGGACAGAATACTGTATACATAATAAGCAAATAAATAAATATTTAAAAAAAAAAGAGCACAGTGGCCGGTGTGCACAGGCAGAGAAAATGACCCTATATGACTAGTGTCAACATAGTTCCCAAATAGTGTGCGATGAGTGGATGGTGTCTGCCACTTTAGACATCCTGTGACCTTTGGGTTCTCAGAGTCTTCCTTGGCTGGGATATTAATTACTCTTTTCACTGGAACTTGGATCGTTTTGACAGGAGTGGGATACAGACCTTCGTGATGGGGAAGACACAGCGGCAGGAAGCTATCAGGCATTGCATCCACAGTCAGGAAGCAGAGATGAAACTGTTGCCCCTCTCACTTTCTCCTTTTCATTCAGCCTGGGATCCCAATTCATGAACAAAACCTCTCACATCCAGGGCGGGTCTTCCCGCCTGAGTCAGAACTCTTTGGAATTGACAGACACACCCAGATGTTTGTCTTCCTGGTGGTTCTGAATCCAGCCATCACATGGATATGGTAGAAAGGTTCCTTGCCTTTCCTCTTTCCTCTCTGGCCTCTGATAAGAGCCTGGTCTACTTTGCAAGATGCCTGAGAGTTTGAAGGTGAGCTGCAACCCAAGTCTGGTGAAATATCTCGGAACAAACCATCTCTAATTATTTTTAGGTTTTATTTATCTCAGTTTTTTTCTTTTTGAGTCAAGGTCTCATTGTACAGCCCAGGCTGTCCTAGAGCTTGCTGTGTGGCCCAGACTAGATTAGAGTTTAAATCTTCCTGTTTTGTCCTCCCGAGTGCTAGGATACAGGTGTGCCCCACCATGTTCAACTGTTCATAGTGTTAGTTCAGTATTATTCTGTCATCATAGTCTCTGTCACTATCCTGTCAAAGGTCACTCGACTGAGACCGAGAAGGAAAATCAATGCCCATCTAGCCCCTTGGCCACTATGAGAATAACTCATTCCTAAAGAACACTAACAATTCATTCATGGTTCTGGGTGCACAGAGTTCTCTTCTCTAGCCCAGGAAAACTCCATACCCCTGGTTGGTGGCTTTGCCAAAGGACTGAAGTCTACAGACCTTGCCTCACTAGAAATTGGTGTCCCTTCTCCCTGGAGTGTCCCAAGACCTAATTCATTGTAATTCAGCAACCGCATATTTTAGCTAACACACATGAGAACAAATTGTACAAAGTAACAGCTGAAAAAGATTAAAAATGGGCGTAGCAGCTTGCATTGATGTTTGATTTTCTCGGTTTGAAGAGCCTGACTTTGGAAAAGAAGTGTTTGCAGCATACAGCTGATGACACGAAGGGTCCAGGGTCCCAGTGTGTGGTCCAGGCTAACCACAGGCTTCTGATCTAAAGGGATCACCACACCACAACCTCCCAGGGAGCAAGGACTGCAGATGTGCGGTACCGTGCCCAACTCAGGAACAGGATTTTTGTCAGGGCTCACAACTCATCAATAAACCAGAGATTTATTGACCTCTGATGAATTTGAACAAAAGTTAGTTTAGGTATCATGTATTTTTCTTAAATTTTTCAAAGTAGGGAAGAGTGTGTGTCTGTGCGGGAGAAAGGGGAGAATTGCCCTAATGGTCTCAGAAGCTCCTGGAAGTGCGACCCCACCAGCCAGAAGCCCTGCAGTGTAAGTGTGGTAACACCATGTCTGCGCCTCTACTCACCAACGTTGTCGCTATATCTGGAACTGAGTGGGAAACGGCCGCAGTTATTTATTTATTTTGTTTTTACATGGACTTGGAGACAGAGGGCAAGGCTAGGCTGACGAACTCTCCACCAACCGCCATCCTCAAGTCAAGAGCATCTGTCCCCATGTGCCCAGGAACCCTGTGACGTGCACCATGAAGATACAGATACCTCCCTGGTTTGACTTGATGGGACTGAGTCCAGATGCCCCGGAGGATGAAGTTGGCATCAAGAAGGCAGCAGAAAACGTCAAGACTTTGCTTGAACATGAGGTGAAGAATGGGATCCCTGCCAATCAAATTGCCCTGGGTGGCTTTTCGCAGGGCGGGGCCCTGTCCCTCTACACAGTCCTTACCTGCCCCCACCTCTGGCTGGCATCATGGCATTGAGCTGTCGGCTGCCTTGCATCCGAACTTTCCCCAAGCAGCCGATGGAAGTGCCAAGGACCTGGCCATCCTTCAGTGCCATGGGGAGCTGGATCCCATGGTACCCATTCAGTATGATGCCCTGACAGCTGAGAGGCTCCGGTCTTGTATCACAGCTGCCAGGATCCAGGTCAAGACATACCCAGTTATCATGCACAGCTCCCGTTCAGGAGATGGCAGCTGTAAAGAATTTCTGGAGAAGCTTCTGCCTCCAGTCTAAGGAGTTGCTGGCTCCCACTGCAGGTCCCCCAGCTCACGAGGGACCCAACAAGCAAGCAATGCACCATCTTGGATCTAAGCCAGTCAAGCCATTGTCCGTCCGTCCGTCCGTCCCCCCGCCCCCGTCCTCTTCCCACAGGCCTCTGGGGCAGGTGGCCAAGGTTGCCCAGGTCTTCCAGCTGCCCTCGACCATACAAGTCAGCAACTGAAGTGGGCTGCTTTCTTGCCTACTTCCCTAGAGCAGGCACCAGCAGTGGTATTGGGGGGTTGTACACAGCAGGAGAAAGGGGCCCAGCTACTGACGCACTCACTCAGGACCTCACTCACGAACCACTCCTGCCACGTCAAGCTTTGGCCCCTGGAGACCTCATGGGCCTCCCCACCCCAGTGATTCTGCCCGGATAATCGCCCCTCACGCCTCACTGCAGCTGCTTCTCTGTCACGAATATGTCCATGGCCCTGGGGCCCTTGCTACTGTGGGCTGCCTGCTCCACGGCAGGCAAATTGGTGAGGAAGTAGACCCTCAGTTCCTGTCACCCCACGGCCCTCCCTTGCAGGTCTGGAACCTGCAGGATTGGATTGAGGTTCAATAGCCTCCTGCCTCCTGCTGTCCCACCCCAACTATGTCCCCTTTCTAGGGCCAGGGGGTGTGTGGGGAGGAGTTGTGTCTTGTCTTCTGGTCTCCATGTGGTTTTGGGTGTTTTTCTTGTTTTGTCTTGAATTCCGATAAAATTAAAGAAATTGTTTCCTCAACTCTCAAAAAAAAAAAAATCAGGGAAAGAGAAAAGTTTTCCAAACAAAACTATGAAACAACATGTACTAACATGGTGTCCTAAATGAACTGCAGCCAGGAGCTGCCCCGTGGCTCTGTAATAATTCGTTTTGCAATATTTTTCAGCTTTAAAATCTAGCGTTGTGGCCACCGGTAAGACACACGTGCTCCTATAAACAACCCTAATAAAACTCAGTGGGTCACACCCAGAAAAAGAAAACCAAACTTGGAAGTAGAAGGGGACTAAGTGGAATGAGGAAGGGGGCCAATGGGAGGAGGAGGACCACAGAAAGAGGGGTGCAATGAATGCGGGGTGTGGACATGTACGAGGATGTGTAATGAAGCCCGTGGTTGCCTGTAAATAACGTGTCATGGAAACAGTTCTAAAAAGACAACAGAACTAGGCTGGAGCAAGAAGGAAGCTGAGCGGAGAGCATGGGACTTCTATCTGATCAAAGTTAAGTCCCAGCAGGGTCCTGGGCCTCAAAACATCAGGACACCAACTGTCTCTTGCTAGAAGCAGGTCACCCAGCCAATTCTTGTTGTGTGGACAATTTCTCTTACTACCGTGTTAAAAAAAAAAAGTGTCAGGCATACTTTTTGTGGCTTTCAAAAAGTTAGATTTCAACATTTTCCAAGAAAAATCACCCAAGAGGCTCAAAGCGGTCAGGGCATTGTTATTTGCAATTGTATTTGTTATTGTGTGGTATGCACACAATGTGTTTGTGCACATTGTGTATGAGTATACATTGTGTATGTGCACACAGTGTGTGTACATATGTGTGCATGCATGTGTGCATGCTATGTTGTGCATGTGAAGATGAGGGGACACCGTGGAGTTGGTTCTCTCCTTCTGCATTCACTTGTGCTCCGGGAATCCAGCTCAAGTTGTCAGGTTCGCATGGTAAGTGCTCTCACCTCCATGAGTCATCTTACCTAAGCTTAGGGTGTTCTTTTGTTTGATTTGGGGTTTTATTTGGGTGGTGTTTTTTATTTGTTTGTTTGTTTTGTCTTTTTGTTTTGCTTTAATTTTGTCTTTGTTTTAGTTTTTTATACAGGGTTTTTCTACATAGCCTTGGCTGTCCTAGAACTTACTATACAGACTGAGCTGACTTCACAGGATCTCCTGCCTCTGCCTTTCAAGTGCTGGGATTAAAGGGGTGCACCACCCAGAGTATTCTTGAACATGCAATCCCAAAAGATCTGCAGAGCAAATGTAAGAATATTGACCCATGGGGAAAAAAGCCACATAGATTATTGATTGTCTGATGTGACCCAGTTATAGACCAAAATGAACAACAAATCTCTCATATTAAAAAATAAATAAAATTGGCAAAAAGCAAGGACAGCTCATGTGTAAAAGTTAAACAAAAACAAAGGCTTGAGTAGGCTGGAGGCTCAGTTTATGATCTAAGGGAATTAAACTGATCCAAACACCTCTGTATCATTAGGGTCTTGTTCCCTGCACTCTCCAGGGGCCCCAGTGACTCCACTGTACCTAAATCTGAGTGTTGGGGTCAAAAGAATAACCATTTATATAACAGCTTTGTTTGTTTCATGTAAAAAGAAGTTTCCATTAGAAAAAATAATAAGAAAATGCTGAAGATGAAACTCAGTGGTAGAGAGTTTACCTAGCACTCTGAAGGCCTGGGTACAGTCCCTAGCAAACATAAAGGTCAGGATGGACAACAAGGCAAGGTCTTAGAAAAAAGAGAGGTGGAGGAGAGGGGAGGGCAAGGGAGGGGGAGAGAGAGAGAGAGAGAGAGAGAGAGAGAGAGAGAGAGAGAGAGAGAGAGAGAGAGAGAGGAAAAAAGACCAGAGAAAGGGGAAGAGAAGGAGGCGAGGAAGATGGGAGGGAAAGAGGGCACAGAAAGTGAGAAAGGAGGAAGGCTAGGAAATAAACATTTGTCTTTGTGTAAAGGGCGTCTGAATGAGTAACTCATAAGATACGCAAATGATGAATGAGCACGTGGCAAAGCTCACCCCTCAGGAGTAGCCAAACAGTTCAAACCTTTGAGGCTGTTTACAAGCACATCAGCAAAAGTGTACAACTACTGGAAATAGTCAGTACTAGCAATGGCGAAGACAAGTGGTACTGCCACAGAAAGTCAGTGTGGAAGAAATCATTTCCATGGTTTTTGAAAAGTGAATAGGTCAGTGTCTCTGCCTTCAAATTTTTCTTCTGGTAAGAAAGACAAACAAATACAATATGCAAATAAGACCAGGCGCTGCTACGGAAAAAAGAAAACAACAGTAGGAGGACCAGAAATGTCAAGGAAGGAGGGTCTTTCTGTGTAAGAGAAACAAGAAACCTCGTCTAAAGAAATGGGAGCCCAGGCTCTGAGATGGACAAGTGTTAGTGTGACCAAAGATGAGGGAGAACAGAGAAATCTTTTTTTTAATTATTTATTTATTTATTAAAGATTTCTGTCTCTTCCCCACCACCGCCTCCCATATCCCTCCCCCTCCCCCAATCAACTCCTCCTCTCTCATCAGCCCAAGAGCAGACCGGGTTCCCTGCCCTGTGGGGAGTCCAGGGACCTCCCACCTCCTTCCAGGTCTAGTAAGGTGAGCATCCAAACAGCCTAGGCTCCCACAAAGCCAGTACGTGCAGTAGGAGAACAGAGAAATCTTAACAGCACGGAGGGTGAGCCAGTTGGGAGCAGGCAGAGACTCCTCAGAAAGGAAGGAGGAATCACCCTCTAGCTCCTGGAGCATGGTCGGCACCCGGTCCATGGCAGTCTCAGTACACACGGTTGTACTTGTCTGCGACCCCACAGGCCCAGCCCTGAGAAGCGACTTGACTGACACTTTTCTTTCTCTCCTTCAATGAGGTTCGTTTAACTTTATCCAAAGTTGCTCTTCTGCAACTGGGAGAAAGGGGCAAACTTTCTATGCTAAACTTAGGATCTTCAATAACCAAGGGATTAGAAACTTCCAGTCCGAAAGCATTTAGCAGCCAAGGGATTTGGAAGTGGCTGGGGCCCTGTTATCACAATATAGAGAGCACACATAGCTTTACTCCAGAGAGGGAAGCAATAACAGAGCAGTAAGGGCTCATAACGGAAAGTTCTGATCAAGAGACTAGAAACTCTGGCCTGGGTAGAAACCTCTTATTCAGGATGGACAGGGTCCATCACTTAGCTAAGAGACTACCTCTCAGAGAAGCAGGACCACCCTAAGAAGGCTTGTTCCCCCTGAGCCATGCAGAAGAGATGGGTGGAATAATAATCTCTTTAATGAGGTGCTGTCCTTGTCTTCCCTGGCTCTCTGCCTCCCAGCGCAGCTTCCACACTGAGAAGCCACAGAGTTCCATCGGGTCTGTCCATCCTTCTGAAAGGTGTAACTTTTCCTTCTGATAGTTTGTCTCTTTTGCTCAGGTGCTGGCCAGAACTTAAGTATGCTTCCTCTAAGGGTGATCAAGTACTTCCTGATCTCCCATAGAAGGGCATTGCTTGTTATATCTGAGTTAAATACATCCTGCCACACGTCTGAGCATGTCTGCTGCTCCGAAGGGAAACAGCAGTGTGTAGCTGTCTACTTATGACTCCAGCCGGTACTGTGCTCTTTCTCACAACCGACTCTTTCCATCACTTCTATTGTATGCCTAGATCTTCTTTGTAATTACAAACGTTGTTTTAACTTTTTCCCGTTTTTATTATAGAATGGTCAGTTTCCCAAAAACTTCAACAAAAATGGAATGAACATCCTCAAAACCTACTGGAGAGTACTAACTAAAAATTCTTAATAAAGTAAAAACTGTATGAAGTATAAAATATTAACAAGAAGGTCAATTTAGTGTACTCAATATTGAAAGAGTAAAATAATCCCAACCCTGAAATTGGAGAAAATAAGGCATCTGCATTCAGTTGATACTGAATACAGATTCCAACTAAAAACAGCAGCCATTGGTGTGTCATTTCGGGTACCTCGAAAGAAAGAGCACTACCATGTTTCAAGAAAACTAAGCACAAAAGTTTTTACTTTAAAATTACCAGTGCTTTTATGAAGGAAAGAAGCAGGCAGAGCAGCAAAGACAGGAGATCTATTCAGCACATGGGTGAGAAAGTCAACAAGGAATGGAGACTTTGGAAAAATCAGACAGAAATGTTGGAAATGAAAAACTCTATGAGTTAAATTAAATCACCGTGGAAGTCAATAGCTAAAAGAAGCAGGAGAGGTAATGTCAGGGATAGAAGACAAGGCTGAGAAAGTTTCATTTGATAAAACATCAGCAAACAACACCACATCACCCAAGAGCTAGCAGACATAACCAACACCAAATCCCCACACCCATGTGGTAGAAGGACCAGAGACAAAAACCGAAATCATAGAAAAACTCAAGTGAAAAAATTGCAACAGAAAACTTCCCAAATCTGGGGATGGGGTGGTGGATACCCAAGTACAAGTGGCATTTATAATCCCAGATAGATTTGACCAAATAAGAATCTGACCATGGCCGGGCGGTGGTGGCGCACGCCTTTAATCCCAGCACTCGGGAGGCAGAGGCAGGCGGATCTCTGTGAGTTCGAGGCCAGCCTGGACTACAAGAGCTAGTTCTAGGACAGAAACCAAAAGCTACGGAGAAACCCTGTCTCAAAAAATCAAAAAAAAAAGAATCTGACCATGACAAATTATATTAAGCATGCCCAAAGCAGAGGAACAATATTAAAAACTGCAAGAAAAAATGCTAGCTCACAAAAACAAATCATTATACCTCCAGAATATCATTATACCTCCAAGGCCATAAAAGCACAAAATTATTCTTTAAAGCCCAGAAAATAAATAACCATCAACCAAAATTTACTATGCTCTTCAAAGTGATTTTTTTCTAATCAATAAAGGAAAAGAGAAATGTCAAAACAAGCACAGATTAAGGCAGTGCATGCCCACCAACCAGAGCTATAGCCAAAGACACTACACGCAGAGAAAGAAAGGCTGTCTCGATCAAGGGATCACAGAGCAAACGCCACAGGGAAATGGATGAACAAAGTGGAATTCGGAAAGAATCCATCATGTCTAACTCAATAAATCACCAAACATGACTCTCAAGGAGGGAAAAATAAGGACTAAGCATGCATCAAACCAGCCAGGACAGCAAACACCAAGATAAAGGAATCAGCGCAGATTTTCTAAATACTATTTTCCTTGTTTCTTTGGTTCGGTTTTTTGAGATAGAATCTTACTCTGTACCCTTGGTTAGCCTCAACTTATTACATAGCCCAAGCTGACCTCAAACTTACTATGCTCCTTTTGCATCAACCTCCCAAGCACTGTAATTACAGGTTGAACCAACACATCCACTCTAGACTTGCTGACTAGATTTTAAAATTAAGATATAAATATTTGCTTTCTGTAAACACACACACACGAGAGAGAGAGAGAGAGAGAGAGAGAGACTGAGGGTGCATGCTTATAAATCCAGCAAACAGAAGTCAAAACTAATCAGAAGTGCCCATAGTTGTAATCAGTGGAGCAGACTTCAAGCCAAAACCAGCAGAATTCATAAAGAAGGTCCCTACATGTTAATAAAAAGAGCAATCTATCAGGAAGATGCAACAGTTGCAAATATGTGCGCCAAGGGTTGATGCATTCCGTTTCATAAGACAGACAATACATAGGGGTCCCATAATTCCAGGTGCTGAAACACTGGGTGAATTCAATGTTCCAGTCTTATTAATGTGTAGATCATCCAAACAAAAGTAATCAACAAGGAAACTAAAACAGGCAGAGAGGAGTGTCTGTGTGCCTCAGAGAGTTAACAGGCCTTACTGGGTTGAAACAACGGGGGTAGGGTGGTCACCTGGTCAAGTTGCCCCACCCACAAGGTACCCATGCTGCTCTCCCATCCCTGTGTCTGGAGTTTCAGAAACACCTCTCAGGGCCAATGAAGCGTTTTTGATCACAAGTAGCTTCAGGCAATTGTGCTCTTTGCGTTTCCACGTAAAGGAGAAGAAAGATAAAAAACAAGAAATCAGAGTACAAACCAGTGCCCTTAAACATCGTGGGCATTCCAAGCCTCCAAACAGGACAGAATTTCAGGTAGAACCAGGAATATTCCTACTTATAACTGCCTATCAAAGACAAGAGAAACAGAACTGTTGATTTTCAAGGTCCCTGCCCCCAAACTGCCTGATCAATTTCTTGCTTCTAGCTGCATCCAATTGATGAAGCTAATCTGTACCAAAGGATTTAACAGACATTTGCAAAATATTCAATCCAGTGGCACAGAATATACATGTTCCTGCAAAGCCAGAAGCCTTTCTCTAACATTGCTCCCATGTCGTGATGGTGCCTGATTAAAGAAAGCGTCTAATTCTTGGAGTTACGTAAGCAAAGCCAGCCCAGTGTGATCTGTTTCTCCCTCCATTTTTTCTTTTGCATTCTCCCAGACAAAAGATCATCCTCAGTATTTATTGAGCAGCAAGAGCAGCCTCATGCCTGGTACCAGAAGCCTAGCCAACTCCCCAGGGCGAGGGAAATGATGGATTTTGGAGGAGAACCTACAACCACCACCTTACTAAAGCAGTACAATCCCTAACTACATTCTAAATACTTATCTAAATACTTACACACAGGTAAGCATAGATCCCACTGCTCACTAAAAACAAAACAAAACAAAAAAAAAAAAAAACCTTCTCTTTGCAACAGTTGTAAACTATTACAGAAAAACAAACCCTATTAAAATGTGGAGAACAAGTGACTGTGCGGTGATACATCTACAACACAGCTCCCACATCTGAGGCTCAAGGATCTCACAGAAGAGAAGACATAAGGATTCTAAGAGCCAGAGGAACAGGAAGTTTGCTACAAGATTTTGTCTCCTAGAAATGACAGAGAGCTAGTCCCATGAAGTCTCACCAATATGGCTGCCTAAAAGAAGAGCTGAAAAAGGATGACACTCAAAGACATGCTAACATGGAAGGGGGGATCTCATGGGACCTCGACCAAGGGATGTTGAGACAGGATGAACACTCCAAGTAGAGAGCTGGCAGTTACTGACAAGGTATGCACCCTGAGGGGCTGTGTGTGCTGGCTGTGATTGTTAACCTAGGCACCGTAGTTGGGTGGGGCGACTGGTTGCTTCCACCCTTTAGCAGACACCTTCTTCTCTTTTTTTCCATGATGACTTTAGATAGTTAATTTTTTCTTGACATTTTTAACTACTTAAAAACTAATTGAAGCCAGGCGCTGGTGGCGCATGCCTTTAATCCCAGCACTCGGGAGGCAGAGGCAGGCGGATCTCTGTGAGTTCGAGACCAGCCTGGTCTACAGAGCTAGTCCCAGGACAGGCTCCAAAACCACAGACAAACCCTGTCTCAAAAAACCCCAAAAAAAAAAAAAAATTAAAAAAAACTAATTGAATTGTTTTCTTGTTTTTCTGTTTTTATCTTTGTCAAGCCATTTCTTCTGGTCACTTTGAGCTTAATTTACTCATCCTTTTCTAGTTTATTAAAGTGAAAACTTAGGTACCTTACTTGATACCTTTATCCTTTTTCTAGTGTAAACATTTAACACTATGAATTTTTTATGAGCACTCATTGAGTTACAGTTCACAATTTTCTTATATTGTAGCTTTCCTTCAAAATAAGTGTTTTCAAAATTCTAAGTATTTTCATTTTCTTTCTGATATCTTTGACAGGTATATTGTTTAGAAATATTTTTTCTGGCTTCCAATGTTTGAGTTGTCTGTGATTTATGTCTTGTTTCATTCTGTTTCACTTAAGAAACATTTAAACCTTTTTTTTTCTGGTACTGAAGATTGCAATGGCCCAGATTTAATCTTTTAAATCTTCTTCATGGGACACACAGCAGGATTTATTTCTTCTAAATTAAGTCTTTATTACATGTATTCATTGAGAGAGAGTGTGTATCTGTGTCTGTGTGTGTGTGTGTGTGTGTGTGTGTGTGTGTGTACCACACTGCATGTGTCAGAACACAACTTGGGAGGCAACCACCTTTACCACTTGAATCATCTTGACAGCTCTATTTATTTTTATGTTAATTGTGTGTGTGCATATTGTGTATCGATGTGTGCACATACGTGTACATGTGGGGACAAGCGGTCAGTGTCTTCCTCTATTATTCTCTGCTTTACTTTTTTCGTCCACTGATCCGATGCTCACTGATTCACAGAACAGCTGGGCAAAGATCTGCCTGTGTCCGTACAACAAATTCCCACCACTGGGTTCACACATTAGCAGCCGTGCCTAGCTTCTTACACTGGGGATTCAAATTCAAGCCCTATAGCTTATTCAGCAAGTACTTTACTTACTGAACTGTCTCCTCCGTACCAGAGAATATATAATTTTGCCATATTAGACTGCTTTTCTTTCATATTTTGAATCTGAGAAAAAGGAGGCTATTACAATATTGTTGGAAATATTGAAAAATTATGAACCATGTGTCTTTGTTTTGTGCTACTGCAGTAAGACACTACAAGCTAGATGTGTTGTGGTCAACAGAAATTTATTAAACTCATAGTTCTGCAAGTACAAAAGACTGCATCTGGTGATCACCTTCTTGCTGCATTGTAACACAGCAGGAGGCATCATAGGGCAAGAAGAGGAGGAACTCTGGCAAGGAAGGACTCCTGTAATAGTGATATTAATCCATCTTGAGGGCAGAGCTCTCATAACCCCGAGGTCATGTATTGAGATTATGTATTGGGATTATGTTTTCAATGTACAAACTCTGGACTCACGTTCAAACTGCCATCAGACTGGCTTCTTCCCTGCCTGGGCACCTGTTGGGTTCCACATGGGGAAGCAGCTGCTGTAGCTGGGCGAGGGGCATATATATGTATATATATGCAAATACATATATGCATGCAGTAATAATTGGAGGAAATGAGCCATGAATTTGAAGAACAGGGAACGGTGTATGGGAGAATTTGGAGAAGGAAAAAGGGTGAAATGATGTAATCATATTGTAATCTCAAAAAATACAAGAAACAATGAAATGAATAAATTAAACAATAAAATAAAAGAGTGATAGAGTCCTGAAGAGGTGATTCTGTGGTTAAAAGCTCCTACCATTTCTGTAAAGGACCTAGGTTCAGCTCCCAGCACACAAATGGCAGCTCACAATTTCTCAGATTCTCAGTATTAAAGAAAAACAATCAAATAAGATATGAATATATATATATATATATATATATATATATATATATATATATATATATTCCTTGGTTGAGGAAACAGCTTAGTGGGTTGTGGTTCTGGTTCCTCTCTGGCCTCTGGGGGCATGGACACCCACCATGGTACACAGAACACATGTGGTACATATATATATATTTGCTGGCAAACACACATACACATAAAATAGATAAATCTCTTACATTTAAAAAAATGATGTGCTAAAAACACAAACTTATTTGGCTTCTCTTCCAGGGGACCTGAGGTGAGAGGGTCTCACAGTTGTTAACCAAGCAGACAAAGTTCCTACATCTGACAATTTCTGATATGTAAAAGAGAAAAATTATATTAAGGGGTGACTGCAGAAGACTGAATCTTCAGATTCCCCCAATCTGGACTTACAGCAAGTTATGAGCCTCCAACCATCATGCCGGGAATGGAATTCCCATGCTCTGAAAGAGCTGCAGACACGCTTAACCACCAAGCCATCTCTCCAGGCTCTGGTTTACAGTTCTGAGCAGAGGGTTCCTACACCTTCTGTTAGAGTTAGTCTAAGTATTTGATAATTTTTGATGCAATTGAAAAATCATATCATTAAATAGTTAAGTGTTTTCTTTCTAGATTAACGTTTAAGATAGTGTACAAAGCGATGGGTTTCCCTGTGGCATTTCTTTTTTTTTTTTTTCAATTGTCAAGGTCTCACTTTATTAGGGTAATGGTTACAGCTTATATAGCCCTTGAATGAGGAACTTGGCTTGGGGTCGGGGTAGCAAAGGTCACCAGTTAGCAGACCTGGTGTTTTTTTGTGTAAGCGGAAACATTCTTTTGTGGTTCCATTAACAAACAGTTCTCAAGATAGTTGGGATGTGGGGCTCTCTGCATTCTTAGGACAATGGTCCCTGCTATCATCTTTAGGACAATGGTCCCTGACACATCCTTTTATTATGGCAGGCAGCTTATCAAGTGGAGGGCGCCAGGTCAGAGTCTAGCCAACTTGTCAGACCTGGAGGAGGAGGGATTAGGACAAGGAGGACCCTCCTCTCAGTACCCTGTGGCATTTCTTATACACTCTCTTCCCCTTCAACCTCAAACGGCTTTTGGAACTCCTTCCAAATTCAACTTTGTATTTTTTTTTTTGACGGGATCTCAATTGTGAAGTTCTGATTGTCCTGAAACTCACTATTTAGCCCAGGCTAGCCTCCAACTAACAGAGGTCTGCCTGCCTCAGCTCGAGTGCTGGGATCAAAGGTGTGCATCACCGTGCCTGCTGGGAAGGTGACTTTCACTGCCTGCTACATGGGCCCTTTTAGGTACTGCAGCATCTTTCCTGTTAATTTTATCCGCTTGTTAGCCCTTGGCTTAGTGCTTCCTGTATTATATTTTTTTATTTAGTCCACTTTTTTTTTTTACTTATACCACTTAAGCAATTGTTCCATACATATTACTTCTGAAGTCTATCCATGAATATATTCTTTGGGCATATTTTTATCAAATTTGAAAAGTACTAGCAAAGAAATACCAAGTTTATTCTCAGCATTTAAGAAAGGGTAAATTCTAAAATTTAGATACAGGCTAGGGTCCAGAATATCAAGGCACAACACATAGTACTGGTCTATTGGGATTTCTGTTCTCTCCCAACAAGACGGAATGGATGACTGCGGCACGTATAAGAAAGGCCTGCACACTAGAGCACATCACACAGAACTGCCCTCCCAGAGAAAATCAACAACTATCAGGGCAGATTTCATTAGCAAACTTTGTTCAGGCAAACTGGCAATGACTTTTCTTCACGTCTGGCTCGACTTTTGAAGCTTGCTCACGTGCTCCCTAAATACCTGCTTCACCTGCTTATTTCTCAGAGTGTAGATGAAAGGGTTGAGTGTTGGTGTCACTACCGTGTTGAGCAATGCCACCACTTTGTTATGGTCCTCCCCCTGTCCACTCTTGCCAGACCGGACATACATAAAGATACAGCTGCCATAGAAGAGAGACACCACAATGATGTGAGAGGAGCAAGTGGAGAAGGCTTTCTTCCTCTCCTTAGCTGAGGGGATGTGTAGGATGGTGTAAAGGATGTGGCCATAACAGGTGGCAGTCACAGCCAGAGTGCCCAGGAGGCTGAAGTTGGCGATAACGAAACCCAGGAACTCAATCAGACTTGTATCCGCACACACTAGTTCCAGGAGTGGGAAGTTGTCGCAGAAGAAGTGGTTAATGATGTTGGAGCCACAGAATGGCTGCTGAAATAAAATGGAACTGGGAACCATGATGAGAAGCAATCCTGACATCCATGAGCCACACACAAGCTGGACACAGACTCTTTTGTTCATGATGGTGGCATAACACAAAGGGTTACAAATGGCCACATATCTGTCAAAGGACATCACCGCCAGTAGAAAGAACTCCGTGGTACCCAGGAAGAAATAGAGGAATGTTTGGAGGAAACAACCTAGTATGGAGATGGTCTTGTGTCCTGTGATGATGTTGGTTAGCATCTTGGGGAAGATGACCGAGGTGAACCAGATCTCTAGGACAGCAAAGTTGCGGAGGAAGTAGTACATGGGGGTGTAGTGGCGCCTGTCCACAAGAGTGATGAAGATGATGAGGAAGTTTCCCAGCAGTGTGAGGAGGTAGGTCAAGAGGAAGCCCAGGAAGATGAGCACTTGTAGCTCACAAGCATCCGACAGCCCCAGCAAAACGAACTCAGTGACAGTGGTGCTATTCTCCATGGCTCCTCCCACCGCTGCTGAGGATGGGATCATGGATCATGCTCAGCATCAGGACCGAGTTCTGGACACCTGGGAACAGTACAGGGCTGAGAAGTATGGAGGAATGAGTAGACAATACAGGCTGGGAAGTACGGAGGAATGAGTACTGCATTTTGAGCTGGAGGACTCTTTTGGTGTTTTAAGCACTTGGCCTTCTTACTCCTCAGCCTGGTAATTAAAATCTCTCAGAGTCAAAAGCAGTCCATAAACCTTGACATCATTTTAGAAAATTTGGGGTAGTTCTTAGAAAAAAAATGAAACAATTTTTTATGTAGCCCATCTTTTCTCTGTCAGAAAATTTTTTCATTATTTTAGATCGGATGATACCTTTTTCCATATTCATTTAAATGTTGTAAGAGGCTTCCTAAACTCATTAAAAGATTTTCCCTTTGCAAATGGGAATCAAACTCTTTTCACCATCGTTGACAAAAAGCTTGCCAAGTTTGCTAGGGAAGGCATTTTAGAAAAGATTGTGACTTCGTCTGGATTCCTATTACCTCAGCTTAAGAATCTCATTTCATCTACATGAAAAACCAAAAAAAAAAAAAAACCCACAGTATGTATGGAAACTTCTGCCAAGATTAAAACAGATAATTCATAGCCGATACATAGTCCTGGGCTGCACAAGGAGCAAGCAGCTACATAATGTTGCTATCTTCACTTCTCCTTTGTGACCAAAACTAGTAGGATAATGTGAATGTAATGTAATAGTAAATATAGTGGATTTAGGAGAAGCACTTTTCAAACATGTCAGAATTATAAAAGTATTATCTGAGGACTGGTGAGATGGCTCAGTGGGTTAAGCACTTGCTACGGGAGCCCGACAACCATAATCCAATCCCTAGAACCCATGTAGAGGTGGAAGGGCAGAGCCAAGTCACCAGAGTGGTTTCCTGACTGCCACGCTTGCTCCGTGGTACACAGTAATAATAAATAATAATACAGAATATTAACAGTTCTTTACAGAAAGTCTAAGAGTGTAGAGTAAAAGAAATAGACTCATCTGTATGCCCACAGAGATAGCATCTACAAAGTTTTTTTTTCATTTTAAGATATATATATATATATATATATATATATATATATATATATATTCGAGATAGGGTTTCTCCGTAGCTTTTGGTTCCTGTCCTGGAACTAGCTCTTGTAGTCCAGCCTGGCCTTGAACTCACAGAGATCCACTTGCCTCTGCCTCCCGAGTGCTGGGATTAAAGGCACGCGCCACCACCGCCCGGCCTTATTTTTATATTTTTAACTATGTATATACATTGGGTCTGTGCGCTGTATGTGCACATGAGTACAGGCGCCCACAGAACCAGAGGTGTTAGATTCCCTGGAGCTGGAACTGCCCAACGTGGGTGCTGGGAATTGAACTCGGGTCCTCTGCAAGAGCAGTATGTGCCCTTAATCACTGAGCCATCTCTCTTTTCCCAGGCTATGAAGATTTAGATGTTAGGGCTGGGAGGGTAGCTCTGCGGCACAGCCCTTATCAGGTATATTTGAGGCTTGTTTCACGTACCACAGCTCTGGTTTGTCTGGACTCGGCCGTGTTTTTTATGTTGTTGGCCATCTATGTGTTGACTGTACGGCTATGCTTGTAGGTTGTGTGTTTCACCCCTTTGCTTCTCATACACTGATAAAATGAAATGTCATTATTATAAACACCTTGTAAATATTTGGCTACTGTTTTTTAGGAATACATGTCCATGAAACTCATATGCAGAGGTAAAAAGATGCATTTCTATCATGTTTAGTGCTTTTATATAATATCCACAATAATCAAATCAAATAACAGTAATATGAATTGCCATCCAGAGTTGTTTGTGAATTCAATATCTAGAGAATATCTTTCACCTTAAGTGATTATTCTTTCTAGGTTATATGAGTTAATATTGTCCTTAGATTGGCCTTAACTTAGCAATCCTCTGGCCTCACCCTCTCAAATGCTGGGAATACAGATGTGCACCATCACACCTGCTCAGGGCAAGCTTCTTTCTGTATAGGAAATGAACTCTGCCACAGGCAAGACGAGGAACCAATGTGATATCTGAGAAATGACAATCTACTACATTATACATGAATTAAATATGTGCTTTTATGGAAAAGTATAAGACACTAGGAGAGAAATGGACATGCAAAAATGGAGTATTATGAGTGGCTTTTCTTTTCTCTTATATTATTATTTAATTAATATTCTAAATTAAAATTCAAAAAGAAGAGAAATTGACATGGGAAGCTAATTTGGGTTTGGAGTGTGACAAAGAAGAAACAAATGGTTGAAAATATAGGAAAAACCAATAAGGGATTCATTCCTGGGAGAGGCTAATCCTCCCTCTCCTAGCAGTCATGGTTCCCTATAGTTCATCTGGGGTGGATGAACTATCCACATACTTATATATCTGTGCATACATACATGTACATATACTAGGTGTGTATGCACAATATAATCAAAGAGAAGGAGGCTATTGATTTGTGGTGAGGGTGTGTGAGAGGCTGGAAGAAACATACTGAGAGGGACTGGAGAGAAGAAAGGGAAGGGGGAAAGTGATATATTTCTGTTTTAGTTTAAAAGGTGTGTTTTAAAAAAAAGTATAAGAAAAACCTTGGAGACACTGTGGTTTAGGGGGCTGCACAACAATCAAGATACTTGAGAAGTGAGAAAGAGCCAGAGAAGCAGGTGTATGCAGGCTGCTCGTGGACACCTGGAACAAATAACAGGTGGTTAGGCAGAGTCCGGAAGGATGCTTTTCCCCATTCCAAAAACTGTACCAAGTATATTGCCCTGCTCCCTGGTGGCTGCTGTTCTTGGCTAATAACTGTTCTTTGTGGAAGCTTCTGGGTCTACAATGATGCTGGAAGGACTATGCTTCAGGAAATCCCCAGACTTTTGTACGATGGAAGCTCCAGGGCTGCCAGATGTTGTGCACATCACAAACACAGACAGGTCTTGCCTCACTGCGCTTCGTGCACCACCAAACCTTCATGTTTTCCAGCAACCCATCTCCCTTGCAATACTCCCTCCCTCAGCTCTCCCAAAATGGGAAACTTCCGACTGGGTTTACAAACTCCTTAGGCAGCTTCTAGTGCTCCTGATCCCAAGTCTCATTGCTGGACCACTTTCCTAAGAAAATAAATATAAATATAAAATATCCATTTTATATTAGAAAGATTCTATTTGTTGACTCAATTGATGACTCGTGCGGATCTTTGCTGACTTGGCTTCCGCCTTGCCAGATTGGGGTGGCAATCTGACGACCTTTGTCTCTGTGGACTGGAAAGAGGCCTAGGGTATTAGAAGTTCTCTTTGGTCTCCACGGAAATTCAGAGATGCACAAAGATGCATCGCTCAGACTTAACTCATCTGAGATTCTCTGCTCTTGTTGGATGGTGCTATACTTCCCTTGAGATTCATTACCATCAGTGATAACAGGGACCTAGGAAGTCCCTTTCCCTACTCACGAACTCTCAGCCTGAAAGTTTACTTTGTTCTGACCAAGAAGCCCAGAAGCTCCCAGTGAGTTTTATTGGAACAAATAAACAAAAACCCCACAACTTACTCCTTTGAAATTTCATTCTCATCTTCCCCCCTCTCCTTACTCTTCCTAGTCCCCTATTCCCTCCCCTCTTGTCTTTCCCTTGCCCCACCCCTGCCAAGAACTGTGTGTTCTGGAACTATCTTTGTCCAGGATATCTATTTGCTTTGTACTTATCCATTTGAAATAATAGGATTTACCTCTGGGTCTTGTTTTCCAGTATGGCTGGTCGATTTACAGTACGGATGAGTTTCCTCCTGTGGGTGGTCCTTAATCACCGAAGCAGTTGGTTTCCATACTTTTGACTTGCATGTTTTTTGAGTTTGTCTTTTCGTCTAAGATTAAGATGTTGTTTTCCCAGGGTTCCTGGCCTTTGTACTTTGAAGCTGAACAGGGGGTGTCTTATACTTGTTTCCCATGTCCTTGACGTTTTCTTTTTCATAGGTCTTAGTGTTTTTTTTGTTTGTTTGTTTTTGAAGGTTTTTTTTTTATGTTGTTTCTGTTTTCAAAAGTGCCTCTCTTACAGATTGTTGTGAGGCACCATTGGTTTCTGGGATTGAACTCGGACCTTTGGAGGCTGTGTTCTTAACCACTGAGCCATCTCTCCCACCAAAAAGTTCTTGTGGGCAGCCAGGAACAATAGTAATAGCCATTAAAAATCTCTCAGCCTTGTTTAAAAGTTTTTTGTTAGTTGATTATTTTACCTAGTTTTGAGTGTGTGTTGTGTGTTTTCTGCCTCCTTTGGTGCTGGTTTTGTGCCCTCTGCTACTCTGGGATCACTCTCCCTTTTCTGTCTTTTTCGGTCCATCTTCTCTGTTCCAAAAGTTTTAATTTATTAAAAGCATGATTTTGAGAAGATAGCCCTGTAGCTGCTTGATTACACATGGTTACCTATTAAAGTGTTCCCTGAATTTAGCCCTCAGGAAATTCAGAGGCCTCTACAAACAAGGTCAAAATGTGCCTGGCTATTGTTCAGCTAACAGCAAGCCTTGGCACTGGTTTTTCAGGTCTGCTGGATACAAGAGTTATGGATGGAGTCTCAACCCACCAAAGTTAAGAGGGAGGGCTGCTTTTAAAGGCCAAGGCCACAATTCTTGTGAACAGTGTTTCCACAGGCATGAGAGAACATTCAGGGTCTTTTCCATTCCTAGAATTCCTGGTATTGTCTTAACAGCCTCAGGTTGTTCACAGGGCTGGCCTCAGATCTAAGATGGAGTTTTTCTTAGCCATCACAATATGGGAACTAGACAATAGGGGCCAGGGAGTAGAACATGGTGGTTTGACTAAGAATGACGCCCATAGCCTCATATATTTGCAGGCTTAGTACACAGTTGATGGACTGTTTGGTGAAGGATCAAGAGGTGTGGCCTTGTTGGAGGAGGTTTTGTCTTGTCACTAGGAGTTGGGTTCTCTAACACCATGCATGCCTAACTGATGCCATGCTCCCCACCACGATAATAATGGAGTAATCTTCTAAAGTTTAACAAGGCACCAATTAAATGCTTTCTTAAATGGTTTCCATTGGTCCACAGAAATAGGATAGTAACTCAGACAGAAATTGGGGAAATTGGATTGCTTCTTCACAATGGAGGTAAGCGAGATTATGTCTGAGGTGCAGAAGATCATTAGGGCATCCCTTGGTGCTCCCATGTCCTATGACTAAAGGCAATGAGAAACTACAACAACCCAATCAGGCAGGATGACAGAGATCACAGACCCTTCAAGAATGAAGGTATGGGTCACTCCCCCAAGAAAAGAAGCAAGGCCTACTAAGGCACTTGCTGAGGGTGGAGAAAATAAATAATGGGTGATAGAGGAAGGTATTTATAAATACCAGCTAAATTATTTGTCATAGCCAGAACCTGGGAACAACCTAAATGCCCCTCGACCAAAGAATGGTTAAGAAAAATGTGATGCATTTACACAATGGAGTATTACACCACAGGAAAAAAAATGACATCTTGGAATTTGCAGGCAAATGGATGGATCTAGAAAACATATTGAGTAGGTAGCTCAGACCCAGAAAGACAAATATAATATGTTCCCACTCGTAAGTGGCTTTTAGATATAAAACAAAGAAAAAAAACAGCTTATAATTCATAATCCCAGAGAACGTAGGCAACAAAGAGGACCCTAAGAGAGACATTCATGGATCTAATCTCCATGGGAAGTAGAAAAAGACAAGATCTCCTAAGTAAATTGGGAGCATGGGGACCATGGGAGAGAGTAGAAGGGTAGGGAAGAGGAAAAAGAGGGCAGTGGAGAAAAATATATAGGTCAATAAAAACAATTTAAAAAAATAAATACCAGCTAAGGTCATGTGACCAGTTGCAGAAATGATGAGTGTTTCTGCCATGTTTTGTTAGGTACGTGTTTGCACAAATATTTGGGTTTTACCTCTATTTTTTAATCATTTAATATAATGTCAATTGAGAGATATCAGTGGCTATCATATTTAAGTTTTGAGATACTAAAAGCATGTCTCTCAGAGACATTGGCACCTATCCTTTTATATATATATACAATATATATATATATATATATATATATATAATGTTTCTGGATGTACATGGCAAGCTATATCAGTTAGGCATAATGATGACCTGGTTATTGTTTCATTTAGTAATTAAGCATGCCATAAGGAGATATAAATGATTGGTTGTCAAGTTGACCAGCGGTGGGCTTGTGATGGCTATTCTTGGTTATCAACTTGACTACATCGGCAATTAAATGACTGTGTTAAAGGGTCACAGCATTAGGAAGGTTGAGAACCACTGCTCTAGAGAACCCTCATTAATATAATTACTGACCAATATCCTTTATGAACAGATGCAAAGATTCTCAATAAAATACTTGCAAACCAAATCCAAGAACACACTAGAAAAATTATCCACCATGGTCAAGTTGGCTTCTTCCCTGAGATTCAGAAATGTTTCTACACGTGCATCCACCGCATAAACAGAAGGAAAGACAAAAAAAAACACAAATCATCTCATTAGAAACAGAAAAGACCTTTGACAAAAATCTAACATCCCTTCATGATAAGAGCCCTGGAAAGACTAGGAATACAAGAGATATATCACAACATAATCAAAGCAACTTACAGCAAGCCCACAGCCATAATCAGTTAAAACAGAGATAAACTCAAAGCTTTTCCACTAAAATCAGGCACAAGATAAGGATTTCCACTTTCTCCATACCCATTCAATATATAGTACTTGACAATAAGTCAACTAGAGGAGTTCAAGGGGATAGAAATAAGGGAAAAAAAGGAATTCGAGTATCTTTATTTTCAGATAATGTGATTGTCTTAGTTGGGGATTCTATTACTGTGACGAAGCACCATGACCGAAAGCAAAGTAGAGAGAAAGGCTTTGACTTTCACTTCCACATCATAGTCTATTGGTGAAGGAAGACAGGACAGGAACTCAAACAGGGCAGGAACCTGGAGGCAGGAGCTGATGCAGAGGCCATGGAGGAGTGCTGCTTACTGGCTTGCTCCTCATAGCTTGCTCAGCCTGCTTTCTTATAGAACCCAGAACCACCACTAATTAAGAACATGTCCTGCAAGTCTGTTGACAGACCCATTTTTATAGAGACATTTTTACCTCTCAGATGACTTTAACTTGTCAAGCTGACATAAAACTATCCAGCAGAGTGACTTTGTTTTTTTTGTTTGGTTGTTTGTTTGTTTGTTTTGTTTTGTTTTTTGAGACAGGGTTTCTCTGTAGCTTTGGAGCCTGTCTTGGAACTAGCTCTTGTAGACTAGGCTGGCCTCGAATTCACAGAGATCCACCTGCCTCTATCTCCTGAGTGCTGGGATTAAAGGTGTGCGCCACCACCACCTGGCTTCCATCAGAGTAATTTTATAGATAAAAATGCCCTTAAAATGCTACCCAGAAATTCTACAGCTGATAAACATGTCCAGTAAAATATCAGGATTAAAAAAAAACACAAAAATTAATAGCCTTCCTATATACAAATAACAAACAGGCTGAGAAAGAAAGCATGGAACCATACCTTTCACAACAGCCTCAAAAAGTTGTGTTTTAGGATAACTCTAACCAACCAAGTGAAACACTTCTATAGCAAAAACTTTAAGACAGTAAAGAAAGAATTGAAGAAAATGTGCAAAGATGGAAAGATCTCCCATGTTCATGGATTGTAGGATTAATAGAGTGAAAATGGCCACCTTCTCAAAAGCAATCTACATAGTCAATGAAATCTCACCTAAATTTCAACAAAACCCTTCACAGAAATTTAAAAAATATAATTTTTTAAATTATTTTTATTGAGCTACATATTTTTCTCCACTGCACTCCTTTTCTCCCTCTCCCCTTCTATCCTCTCCCATGGTCCCCATGCTTCCAATTTACTCAGGAAACTTTGTCTTTTTCTACTTCCCATGTACATTAGATCCATGTATATCTATCTCTCTTAGGGTTCTCTTTGTTGTCTAGGCTCTCTGGGATTGTGAATTTAGGCTAGTTTTTCTTCACTTTATGACTAAAAGGCATTCATGAGTGAGAACATATTTGTCTTCCTGGGTCTGAGTTACCTCACTCAATATGATGTTTTCTAGATCCATCCATTTGCCTACAAATTTCAAGATGTCATTTTTTACTCCATTATGTAAATGTGCCACATCTTCTTTATCCATTCTTCAGTCAAAGGGCATTTAGGTTATTTCCAGGTTCTGGCTATGACAAATAGTACCGCTATGAACATAGTTGAGCACATGCCCTTGTGATATCCTTTGGGTGTATTCCCAAGAGTAGTATTGTGGGGTCTTGAGGTAGGTTGTTTCCTAATTTTCTGAGAAATATCCATACTAATTTCCAAAGGGGCTGTACCAGTTTCCACTCCATCCAGCAATAGAGAAGTGTTCCCTTCCAGTGTTTTTTTATCTTGGCCATTCCTACAGGTGTAAGATGGAATCTCAGAGTTGCTTTGATTTGCTTTTCTCTGATCGCTAAGGATGTTAAGGGTTTCCTTAAGTATCAATCATCCATTTTAGATTTATCTATTGAGAGTTCTCTGCTTAGGTCTGTACCCCATTTTTAATTGGATTATTTGTTCTTTTGAGGACCAATTTCTTGAGTTCTTTGTATATTTTGGAGATCAGCCCTCTGTCCGCTGTGGGGTTAGTGAAGATATTTTCCCATTCTGTAGGCTGTTGTTTTCTCTTGTTGTGTTGTGGCCCTCACTCCCCTTGACCAACAGTGGAACTTCCTTGTGGTCTGTAATTGACAAGGATGTTTATTTTCTTTTTGGCCAGTGGGTCTCCACAGAAGCAGTAGAGGTATAAAAGGCTTTAGCTGAGGTAAAATAAAGCTTGCTGTCCCCACCAGTCTTGGCTATCCAGGCTGCACTGGCCATGGCATTGTTGATTGTGTCCTTTGCTTTACAGAAGCTTCTCAGTTTCAGGAGGTCTCATTTATTGTTCCTCTCAGTGTCTGTGCTACTGGGTTTATAGTTAGGAAGTGGTCTCTTGAGCCAATGAATTCAAGTGTACTTCCCACTTTCTCTTCTATGAGGTTGAGCATGATTGGTTTTATGGTGAGGTCTTTGATCCATTTGGTCTAGAGTTTTACACATGGCGATAGATATGGATCTATTTTCATTCTTCTACATGTTGATATCCAGTTATGCCAGCACCATTTGTTGAATATGCTTTCTTTTTCTGTTTTATATTATTTTTTTGGCTTCTTTGTCAAAAATCAGGTGTTCATAGGTGTATGAGTTGATATCTGGGTCTTAGATTCAGTTTCATTGGTCCTCCTGTATGTTTTTATGCAAATACCAGGCTATTAAAGTACATTTAAACTTCATATTCTTGTGGTGTATTCATTAAAGGAGACTACTCAGACACAGATTTAAGTCAATAGGAAGTCTTTATTAGATGATTGCCAACTACACTGGTATTTGAGATCCCAGTGTAGCTATGAGCCTTTCTCAGGATGAGCTTTTAAGCACAAAATCATATCCTCAGTTGACACACTTAAGTTAAGAAGAACACTTAGCCAAAAGAACTATGGAAGCCAAAAGGCAAGTTAGTACAATCAGAGACTTTCTGAAAACTATGAACTTTGATTGATTATGTATTTCATTTGGTTTTAGCAGGTGGTGCTATCTATGTGTTGAGTTGTATGGCCTGGATGGAACCTCCGTCACTGAGTTAATTGTGCTAAGGTCTGAGTGCCTGGTAAGGTCTTGGGGACCTGTTACAATATAGAAATTAAAAACCAGGATAGCTAAAACAATCCTGAACAGCAAAAGAACTGCTGGAGATGTCACCAGCCCTAATTTCAAGTTGTACTGCAGAGCTGTAGCAATGAAAGCAACATAAAAGACATATTGACCAGCTGGATCAAACTAAAGACCCAGACATAAACCTATGCACCTATAGATACCTGATTTTGTTTTTCACAAAGAAGTAAAAAAAAAATGCATACTGGAGAAAAGCAAGCTTTAACAAGTGGTGCTGGACAAACTAGATGGCTGCCTGTAGAAGACACAGGCAGATCTATATGTATCACCCTGCACAAAACTCAACTTCAAATGGATCAAGGACTTCAACATAACCAGATACCATGAGTCTGATAAAAGAGAAACTGGAGAACAGTCTGGAACTTAATGGCACAGGGAATGATTTTCTGAATAGGACACCAATAACACAGGCGCTTAGACCAACAATTAATAGGTGAGACCTCATGAAACCAAGACGCTTTTATATGGTAAAGGATAGTGTAACCAGACCTTTCCTGTCCTGACTGCCTTGTCCCAAATAACCACTCAGAGGCTGAATATTGCTTATAAATGCTTGGCTGATAGCTCAGACTTATTACCAGCTACCTCTCACACTTAAATTCGCCATAGTTCTATTTATGTTCAGTCACGTATCCTTTCTAAATACGACATTCACATATTCCTCTCTGTGTTTGCCAGTGACTCTCTGACTCTGCCCTTCCTCTTTCTAGAATTATTCTCCTAATTTCACTCTTGCACTCAGTCTCTTGCTGCCCAAGTATCGTCCAATCAGCTTCTGCCTCCTGAGTGCTGGGATTTAGAGCATGTGCCATCACAGCTGGGCCTAATCAGCTTTTTATTAGCAACGAGGGTAATACATACTCACAGTGTAGAAAAGAATTGTTCCACAACAAGACACTATCAATAGGACAAAGCAGCAGGCTATAGGATGGGAGAAGATTTTTACCAATTACACATCTGATGAAAGACTAAGATCTAAAATATATAAAGAACTCAAAAAATGGACATTAAGAAAACAACTCAATTTAAAATGGGGTACAGATCTTAACAGAATTCTCAAAAGATGAAACACAAATGGGTAAGAAACACTAAAAAATCCTATTCATTGGGGATATATAAATTAATACTACTTTGAGATTTCATTTTACACCAGTAAAATGATAAAAATAAATACAAATGACAGCTCATGCTGACAAGGAAGTGGGGAAAGGGTAGTATTAATTGCAGGTGGGACTGTGTACTTGCAAAAGCACTGTAGACATCAGTGTGATAGTTCCTCAGGAAGCTAGGACTGTATCTCCCTGAAGATCCAGCTACACCAATCCTGGGTATATTCACAAAGGATTCTTTCTATATACTATGACAGAAATACTTGCTCATCTATGTTCATTGATGCTCTACCCATAACTCCTGCCACAGTACCTGTGGATTCATACGTGCATCAGCCCTATTATGTCTGGAGGACACTATTCCCTTGGAATCATCCATCTCCTCTGGCTCTTACAATCTTTCTGCCTCCTCTTCCTCATAGCTCCCTGAGGACCTAGTTTCAGTCCTCTGCATGTTGATATGCAGATTCCCCAGCACCACTTGTTGAAGATGCTCTCTCTTCTCCAAATGTCTATTTTTTTGTCATCTTTGTCAAATACACAGTATCTTCAGTTACATGGACTTATAGCTGGGTCTTCTATTCTATTCCCTTGGTCTATGTGTCTGTTTTTGTGCCAGTCCTTGAGGTTTTGGTTAAAAATAGCTCTCTAGTATAACTTGAAATCACATGTAGTAATGTCTCCAGCAGTATTCTCTTTGTTCAAGATTGATTTGGACCAACTCTACAGCTGCCCAAACCAGACCCAGGGTTATGTCTTGGCCTGCCTTAGCATCCACTCTGTCTATGATCTGCTGGAGCATGTGAAGGGACCTGACCCACAGACCCAAAGTTGCAGGATCTCCACAACACAGGGTACCAGCAGGAAGTCCAGTAAGAGTCCTAGTGGGGACCCAACACTGAACATGTACTACAGACCAGGGGCCTCAAACCAGACCAATGATTCCTTGCAATGAATACTTGCAAGTAGAGATGTATGGACCAAGGAGTATACAGCATGACTTGCTGGGTCACACTGAAGTTTCCATGATGAGATTTTTAATTCCTTCCCTTTAAAAAAAAATTCTCATTTTATTTTCTTCGGTTTTTTTCTCTTGAATTTTATTTTATTTTGGGGGCAGTGCAGGGGTGAAGGGCAGATGAAAAGGGAGTGGGAATTAATGGGATCAAGATACATGATGTGAAAAACACATAGAATAAACTTTTTAATAAATAAATTAAAAGATGATTTGAATATCCTTTGTCTTTTTTTTCTTTTTTCACTGTACAACCCAATTCAGTGCCAACAGCCTACAGGCACAGAGGCTGGGCAATGGTTAGGAGCCAGTTTGCTCTAGCATGAGACACTATGAGAGGCCCAGCCATAAATCCAAATCCATGCACGATCCTTTGTCTTTTGTACATCCATATACTATATCTATACTGATATAGATATAGAGATAGAAATAAGTGAAGAGTGACCTAAGGATTTTGATGGGGATTGCACTGAATATGTGGATTGCTTCTGATAGGGTGGCCATTTTCATGATGTTAATTCTTAAAATTCATGAGCATGGAAGTCTTTCCATCTTTTGATGTCTTCTTCAGTTTCCTTCTTTAACGTCATAAAGATTTGTTGTAGAAGGATTTCATTGCCTTGGTCAGGCTTCCTCCTTAAGTACTTTATTTTGTGCTGTGCTATTGTGAACGGGACTGATATGTACTTTTCGGTCAGCATGCTGGCCATTGGCGCATAGGAAGGTCCCAGATTCTTATGCTAGTTTCGTATTCTGACACTTTGCTAGAGGCGTTTGTCAGCTCTGAGCATTTTCTTTCGCGGTATCTTTGGGGTCTTTTTATTTTTTCTGTGTACAATCATATTAACTGCAAATGAAAATATTCTTGAAACTTTTCTTTTTTTATTCCTTTTCTTTCCTGTTTTGATTGTTCTAGCTATGACTTCAAGGGAAACACTTAATGGGAGTGAGCAGGGTGGACACCTTGTCTTGTTACTGATCTTAGTGGAATGCTTTGAGGTTCAGTTCCTTTAGAGAAGCATCTGATGCAGTGCATTGACGCATGTATATTGAGCCATCCTGTGTCTCTAAAATGAGACCAATTTGATAATGATGAATAACGTTTTTTACAAGATTTTGAACTTTTTTTAGAGAATTTTTATATTTATGTTTATCAGGAACATCTGTCTGTAATTTTCTTTCTTCATTGTGTCTTTCTCTGGTTTTGGTATCAGAGTGATACCGGTCTCATTAAATTGGAAGCATTTTTTCCTTTCCTATTTTATGTAATAAGCTGAGTGGTATTGGTATCAGCTCTTTTCAGGAATTCTGTTAGAATTCTGTATTGATTCCCTCTGGTCCTGGATATTTTTAGTTGAGAGACTTTTGATTAGTGCTTCAATCACGTTGCAGGTTTCAGATCTGTTTATTTCATCTTGGTTTAATTTTTGATAAGTCATTTCATCTAGAAACTCATCCCTTTCTGTTAGATTTTTCCATTTTAATGGCTAGACAAGGCTTTTAAAGTATTCCTTAGGATTGTCTGAGTCCCACTGGTAAACTATTTGCTGTATTTCTGACTCTAATTTTATTAATTTGGTCTTCTCTGTTTTTCTTTTGGTTAATTTGGCTAAGGTTTCATCAATCTTATTGTCTCAAAAACCCAACTATGTGTTTCATTGTTCTTTTTATTTTGTTATATTCACTTATTTATGTGCTTTGTGTATATATGATAAACACACACCATGGCACACTTTTTATGTGTTTTGTGTATGTATGGGAACACACCACGGCACACTTATTTATGTGCTTTGTGTATGTATGGAAACACACACCATGGCACATTTGTGAAGGGCAGAAGACGACTTCCCGAAGTCATTTCTCTCCCTCCACCACTCTGGACACAGGGACTAATTCAGGTCATCAGGCCTGAGAGCAAATGCTTTCACCACTGCGCCATCTCACCAGCCCTCACCAGTGTCTTCACCACTGCGCCGACTCACCAGCCCTCACCAGTGTCTTCACTGTTTTGCTTTTAAATTCTCGTCGCATTGATTTCTGGCCTGACCTTAATTAGCTTTCTCCTTCTACAGCCTTGAAGTTTGATTTATTCTTGTTTTGCCAACGCCTTGGGGTACATCATTAAGCTGTTTGATATCTCAATTTTTTATTTTATTTATCTTTGAGACAGACTTTTACTGTGTGTTCCTGGCTGGCCTGATGTTCACTGTGTAAACCAGACTGGCCTGAAACTCTACAGATCTGCCTGCCTCTGACTCCTGAGTTCCACTGTCGCCAGCTGAGATCTCTGTTAGGAACATGGACAACCCAAGGCTTTCTCAGAGGCCCTGGTGAGATGATAGAGATAGCACTGGTTCTGTGACCTTGTCCAGGGGCAGACTTGGCAAGGTCTGGTGCAGGGCTGAGGCCAGGACCTGGAAGGAGTCAAGGCTGCGGTTCCTGGGAACTCAGTCCTCCCCCTCGGCCATGGTTATCAGCCCTAAGGCAGCTGAGTCTGAAGGAGCCTGTGTTCTCTTTGCCAACATTTCCTAGCTTCCTGCTGACTCTGCCTCATTCTCCCCCTGCCAATACTATAGAAGAAGCTATACTTCTTACTAAATTGCTTGACACAGACATAGCTTGTGTAAGAATTTCTGACCCTAACTTTCCTAACTTCTGATTCCCTAGTCCTCAAAGGTTCTCAGGAACCTGCCTCTGTACCTGTGGGTACAGGTTTAAAAAAAAATCTCCTTTTAAAAAAAAAAAATGTAGGTCCTTAGGACTATAAACTCTCCTCCTAGAGCTGCCTTCATTGTATTCCACAGATTTTTGTGCTATGTTTTTATTTTCAGTGTTTTCTAGAATTTTTTTTTGTTTCTTTCACAATTCCTCTAGTGATCCTCTTCATTCAACAGTGTGCTATTTGGTCCTCATAAGTTTACAACTTTCTGTGATGTTTGTTGCCATTGGCATATAGCTTTGTTTGTTTGGTCTGATAGAATACAGGATGTCACTTTGATTTTTCCACCTCCCTGTATTTGAGGTTTGTGTTGTATCATAAAGATTTTTCTATTGTGGAGAATGTTCTGTGAGCTGATGAGAGTATTCCTTGGCGTTTGGGTGGAATGTTTCATGTATATCTGTCATGTTCCTTTGATTTCTGATTTGGCTCTATTGTTTCGCTATTCGCTTTTTGTCTGAATGATCTGTATTTTGCTATGAGTGAGGTACTGAAATCTCCCACGATTACTGTGTTGAGATTAATCTGTAGCTTTACAACTAGTAATATTTGCTTTATGAAACTGAGTGCGGCTGTGCTTGGAGATTGTGTGTTTAGAACTGTAGTACCCTCTCCATGAATCGTTCCCTTGATGAACAGCATTTCTTCTGACTAGTTTTAGTGAAGCCTATTCCATCTGACACCTGAATAGTTACGCCTGCTTGTTTCTTAGTTCCATCTACTGGTAGCATCTTTTCCCAGCCTTGCAGTGATTACTATTTGGTGGTGAGGTATGTTTCTTGGAGGCAGCAAGAGGATTGTTCCCATTAATCCAATTAGATTGTTCCCATTTAATCCAATCTTTTTATTGGTAAGTTGAGACCATTAGCATTCAAATTTATTATTGAAATATATATTAGTTTCTGTAAGTTTGTTAAATTTTGTGGGGTTTTTTATTATTATTATTATTTATTTATGAATTAAAGATTTCTGTCTTTTCCCTACCACCGCCTCCCATATCCCTCCCCCTCCCCTAATTAACTCCCCCTCTCTCATCAGCCTAAAGAGCAGACAGGGTTCCCTGACCTGTGGGGAGTCCAAGGACCTCCCACTCCTTCCAGGTCTAGTAAGGTGAACATCCAAACAGCCTAGGCTCCCACAAAGCCAGTACGTGCAGTAGGATCAAAAACCCATTGCCATTGTTCTTGACTTCTCAGCAGTCCTCATTGTCCGCTATGTTCAGCGAGTCCGGTTTTATCCCATGCTTTTTCAGACCCAGTCCAGCTGGCCTTGGTAAGTTCCCGAAAGAACATCCCCATTGTCTCAGTGTGTGGGTGCACCCCTCGCGGTCCTGAGTTCCTTGCTCGTACTCTCTCTCCTTCTGCTCCTGATTTGGACCTTGGGGTTGTAGTCCGGTGCTCCAATGTGGGACTCTGTCTCTGTCTCCTTTCATCGCCTGCTGAAGGTTAATATCCAGGAGGATGACTATATGTTTTTCTTTGGGTTCACCCACTTTTATCTCTTTTGGTTAACTGTCCTGGTCCTGTTTCTTTTCCCCTGTGACTTCTAGAGTGTACATATTTTTCTTCAGTTCAAAGTTATTTCTCCCACTGCCCTCTGCAGAGCTAGCCTAGTGGCTACCTATTCCTTTAATCTGTTTTTATCGTGGAAAGTTTTTATTTCTCCCTCGATTTTAATCATTCTTCTGGATATATTAGCCTGGGCTAGCAGTTGTGGCCTTTCAGAATTTGGAATTTATCTTTACAGACTCTTCGGCTTTTAAAGTTCCCATCATATAATCAGCCATTATTCTGATTGGCTTGCTTTTGGAAGTGACTCAGTCCTTTTTCTTGTAGCTTTCGCTTGAGTACTGGGTCAGAATTGACCACCCCTTTCTTTGGGCTGTGCTTTCTGCGTTTTAACTATAACATTGCGTGAGTAGTTTCTCTTCTGCTCCTATCTATTTGGTATTTTCTGTGAACTTCTGGGCATGGATGAAATCTCTTTCTCTGGGTTTGAGCAATTTTGTCTTTTAATTATACTTAGTTTACTAGACTGGAATCTCAAGATGGTGGGGCAGTCTGGGTGGGTTGGGGAAGCCTTTAGGAAACAGAGCCTGTGCTGACAGGGTTGAGGTGATGCTAGGGGTCAATGCTGATGGGACTAAGTGAAGCCTTTACAGTCCACACACAGATGGAGTGGGCCACTCTGGTATGTGGGACCAGAGACAGAGTCGGCCAGGATCACTGTGGGGTGGTGCTACTTAAGGGATGCAGTCCCATCCAGGGTAAGGCTAAAAGGACCAGCTGTGGAGCCTATGACTGTGGATGCAGGATGGCTTTGTTTTCTTATGAGATCTAATTATCTGCCTAGTGATGGAGCCTGGGATCCTCAGAGACTTAGTCTAATGAGCCCCACTTGCCTCTCCCATCTCTGGGCTGCAACTTACAACTTTTCCAAAAAAAAAGTTTTTTGTTGTTTGTTCAGATTAAGAATAATAATCACAACCAGGTGGTTGTGGTGCATGCCTTTAATCCTAGCACTCAGGAGGCAGAGGCAGGCAGATCTCTGTGAGTTCGAGGCCAGCCTGGTGTAAAGAGCTAGTTCCAGGACAGTTAGGACTGCTACACAAAGAAACCCTGTCTCAAAAAAATGTTAATACTGAAGTAGTTTATATAGATAAAATGTCAAAAGAGTAACTTTTTAGGCAATAAATTCTATCATAGCTTCAGAATAATTAACTATATAATATTAAGTATAAAATTACTGATATATATAATTAAGTATATAATATATATTAAGTCCCTTCCTGTTATAAGAACACGAGGAAATGGACCAGGGAACAGAATTTTGGTTGGTCCTGTCCTGACCCTGACCCCACCCAACTGAGGAAAAGATGGTCTCTCTTTCTCTCCCCTGAGGGCTAGGGACATAAAAAGGGAATGATTTGATCTTAATTTTTTTATTACATTTATATATTTCTTTATTTTGTGCATCTGAGTGTAGGTGTGAGTGCCACAGTAAGGACACAGAAGCCAGAGGACAACTTTGGAATCAGTTCTTTCCTTTCACTGTGTGGGTTTGGGGGATCAAGTTCAGGGAACCAGCTTTGGTGGCAACTGCCCTTGTTCACTGAACTACCTTACTGACCCAGATATATATAAATTGGTTTTTCAAGACAGGGTTTCTCTTTGTAACAGACCCGCTGACCTGGAACTCACTTTCTAGACCAGGCTGACCTCAAACTCACAGAGGTCTGCCTGCCTCTGACTCCCGAGTGCTGGGATTAAAGGAGTGTGCCACCACTGCCTAGCCTGATATTACTTCTGAACATGCTTATCCAGCATGCAATGACTGAGTGATTAGCATGTACAATATGTATAATTCTGTGTGCTGGTAGCATGGAATTCTGTTTCCTGGCTGTTTGGGAATGTGTATTATTGTTATGCTATATCTATATTATATTCATGCTACCATTTTGAAATCTATATTATTGTTATGAAATCTATATTATAGTCACACTATTTTGTCCAATAAAACATTAAAATGTGTTGTCTCAACTTTATTCCTGCTGTAAGATCCACCTGCCCCCAGCTTTTGCAGTTACTTATAACTAGTATTCTATATGTGCTCCACTTCCATAAATAAGGGTTTTATTAGCATATACTAGTTATACCAACAACTGGCTTCATAACAAACTCTTCATACGTGTACAATCTAGCTTTAAAAGACAACATCCTCCAGACTCTTTATGTTGTTGCCAATGACGAGACAACTCAGCTGTCCTCTCCTGTGTGAACACTCTACAGCTCCCTGCTCTTTTTACTCCCAGATGGACATTTAAATTGATTTCATATTTTGGTTGCTGTGAAAAGTTATTATAAAAATAGGAGTTTAGATATATCATCATTTACACTGATTTCATTTCTTTTGGACATTGTGCTGGTGTAAGTGGAGACTGTGTGTTCATTTCCTAGCTGCCCAGACCCTAATAATCACACAGAAACTTTATTAATTACTACAGTGTTTGGTAAATGTCTCAGGTGTAATCCTAGCTAGCTCTTACATCTTAAATCACTCCATTTCTATTAATCTATGTCTTGCTATGTGACCATGGCATTACCTCATTTTCTACATGTTCTATTTTCTCTGCAGCTGGCTTGAGTCTGTTTCACTCTGCCTACTCTCTGTCTATATCTCAGTTTGTATTTCCCACCTGGCTCTACTCTGCTGAGCCATTGGCCAAGGCGTCTTCTTTATTAACCAATGGTAATAAAGCGTGTTCACAGGATACAGAGGGGAATCCCACATCATGCTGGGTAGTTTTATGTCAACTTGACAATCTAGAGTCATTTGGAAAGAAGGGCTCTGAATTTAGAAACTGCCTCCAGAAGATTTGCTTGTAGGGCATCTTCTTAATTATTGACTGATGGAAGAAGGTCCAGCCCTTGTGAGTGTGGCCATGCCTGGGCTGGGAGTCCTGGGTTCTGAAAGAAAGCAGATTGAGCAAGCCAGTTAGCAGCGCCCTTCCATGACCTCTGCATTAGTGCCTGCCTCCAAGTTCTGACTTTGAGTTCCTGTCTTGATTTCTCTGGATCTAACACTTTGAAGGTGAAACAAATCCTTTCTTCCACAAGTTGCTTTGGTCACGCTGTTTTGTCACAGCAACGAAAACACTAAGACAGAAGTATACACAGGCGTGAAATTAGAGAACCATGAGGTAATTCTCATTTGGGTTTCTGAGTAATCTCTCTACTGTGGCCAGAAGAGGGTACTGGATCCCTTGAAACTGGAGTTATGCTTGATTGTAAACTATCATGCTGGTGGTAGGAGTTGGATCTGGGTCTTCTGCAAGAGCAACAGTGCTCTAAACCACTGAGCTGTAGTGCCTGCACTATGGGACAAGATGCGAGCTGGGAACCATGCTGGAGACTTAAAAACACATGCACACAGACAGAGAGAGACACAGGGACACGGGTCATCCTTGATACAAGAATGCCAAGTTTATTGTGCTCCCCGGAAGCTTATATAGGAATCCTTAACTGATAGCCATGCCCCAGCTCTCAAGATCTTTCAGCCTGCAGGCACAAGTAAACAAGTTGTTTTTCTCAGTTCCCTCCAGCAGGCAAAGGGTCTGAGGCAGGCAAAGAAAGTCAAGGGGCAGGGGTCTGAAGCCCTCAACAGCTCCCTCTTTTCTATATAATTAGACCAGGCCTGTCTGGATCACTGGTCTTTCTGTAGCCTGCTAACCCATACTGCGCTTGAAGGAAGCTCACTCTCTTGCGCAAATGGCGATATTACATGGTTGCTGCTGCTGCTGCTGCCGCTGCTGATGACACCTGTGGTAGAGGAAGAGCAACAGAAACCTCCAGCTACAGGAGTTCCTAAGGCCAGCTGTTCAGCAAGCTAGGCCGTATGGGAGTGGCTGAACTGGCATGGGCGTGGCACAAATATAACTAAAAGGAAAGGGAGCAGCCAACCGCATGCTCCGACAGTTAGGTCAAACCAAAAAAATGCCCTGGCGAAAATTAGACACTATACCACACTGGCTGGATTCCAGAAACGAAACTCCTGAGAATCCTTGCTAACATTCTTGTAAAGGGATCGCGGTCCCCATCACCATAATGAATAATGCTCTTCGGCCATAAATCATAGTAGAAAATTCAGCAGAAATGAAACACAAACTGCCAGATAGTCTCCTTAACGGATCCTCCTGCCTCTGTCTCCTTTGGCAAATCCTGCCAGCCTGTGTCACCAGAACCTGCCGGAGTGGCAGGCCGGCTGGGGGACCCTCCCTCCGCGACTGCTGCGCAGGCTTCTTGGTCCTGTGGGAGAGCCTGCCGCTGGCACTGCACTCCTGGGCGCCCAGAACTGCCGCCTTCTCTTCTCAGCCCCAAACACTGAGCCATTGCTCTGGCCCCTTCAGACTTGTACCTTTGATTTCTTTTTGATAATTTCTCACTCTGGTTTTGATATCATCTCCCTGATTATCAATGTGCTGTGCATTTTTATCTATACCCCCTTGGCCATTTGCTTTTCTTCTTGGGGAAAACACGTGTTCCTTTCTTTTGCCCATTTATAAACTGAAATACTTATTTTTGTGGTATGTATCTGTGTGTATTTATGGTGTGTGTGGTGTGTGTGTGTGTGTGTGTGTGTGTGTGTGTGTGTGTTTGCTTTAAGTAACCCTTGGCTGAGTGCTAATACCTTGTTGCTTTTCCTGCCCTTTTAATTTTAAGTCGACAGATGAAAGCCATTTCTTCAGTCTTAGACAACCTCGCCTTGCTGGCATCAGTTTCATGGGAAGGTTTGTATTTATTTCCATTCTGTGACGACTGTCATTCTCACTGATACTCTGATGCACAGTGCATGGAATCTGTAGGTCACATGGGTAGCATAGTTCTTGGCTTTTTTTGGTGAGCGTTTTATTACTGAATGTCTCAATATCCCTTATCATCGGTCCACTTAAGATTTCTGTTTCTTCCTGATATGGCCATTGTAGGCTGCATGGTTTCAGTAATTTTTTTCCATCTCTTCTAAATTTTTCAAATTACTGACGTATACTTCTTCACAGAAAGGGGCCTGGAAGCTGCTGAGTGGGTAGAGCATTTGCTGTCTGTACAGACGACCAGGGTCTGAAGGAGAAAAAAATCCCTTCAAAGTGTCCTCTGGCTTCCTCATGTGTTCAGGCATACCCATTAAATACATTTTTAAAAGCAAGGAAAAGAAATCCGTAGCGGACCTTCCTCTTTGTCTGTCATATTAGTTGTACTTCTTCTTCATCTGTCATTTTTTTTATTTATTTATTAAAGATTGCTGTCTCTTCCCCACCGCCGACTCCTCTTTCCCTCCCCCTCCCCCAATCAAGTCCTCCTCCCTCGTCAGCCCAAAGAGCAATCAGGGTTCCCTGCCCTGTGGGAACTCCAAGGACCACCCACCTCCATCCAGGTCTAGTAAGGTGAGCATCCAAACTGCCTAGGCTCCCACAAAGCCAATACGTGCAGTAGGATCAAAAACCCATTGCCATTGTTCTTGAGGTCTCAGTAGTCCTCATTGTCCGCTATGTTCAGCGAGACCGGTTTTATCCCATGCTTTTTCAGACCCAGGCCAGCTGGCCTTGGTGAGTTCCCGATAGAACATCCCCATTGTCTCAGTGTGTGGGTGCACCCCTCACGGTCCTGAGTTCCTTGCTCGTGCTCTCTCTCCTTCTGCTCCTGATTTGGACCTTGAGATTTCAGTCCGGTGCTCCAATGTGGGTCTCTGTCTCTGTCTCCTTTCATCGCCTGTTCATCTGTCATTTTATCTGAGTCTTTCAAAACTCTATTCATTAATCTGGCTAAAGTGTTAGCAAATTCATCTTTTCAAAGGATCAACTCACTCTTCCATTAATGTGTGTGTGTGTGTGTGTGTGCGCGCACGCGCGCGTTATTTTATCTCTTCTGTGTATGAGTGTCTCTCCTGCGTGTATGTAAGTGCACCATATCTGTGGCAAGCATCAAAGAAAGCCAGAAGAGGACATTGGATCTGCAGTCACAGAAGTGAGCCACTGTGTGGGTGCTGGGAAGTGAACCCAGGTCTTCCACTGAGCCATCGCTCCAGCTCCATCTTTTGTGTTTCTTGAAGTTTCTATTTCACTTGGTGCTCTGACCCTTTATTTATTTATGTGTATGGATATGTAGTCTGCGTGTGTGTCTGCACAGCACATGTGTGTCTGGGACCTGTGGAGGCCACAAAAGGAGGATGGATCCTCTGGAACTGGACTTAAAAACAGTTGTGAGCTTCCATATGGGTGCTAGAAATTGAACCCAGCTTTTTTTTTTTTTTTAGAAGAACAACCAGTACCCTTACCTGTGGAGCCATGTCTCTAGCCCCTCTATAGTCTATCCTTATGATTTATCCTGTATCCAAATCTATGGAGAAGGAGGAATTCAGCATTGAATGGGTGCAATGTTCTACAAATGTCTGTTAGGCCCATTTATTCTATAGAGAGTACAGTCCAAATCTAGTGTGAGGCGGTGGCAGCTATGTCGTGAGAAAGAAGAGGAGCTATGGCAAGGTTTATTTATTCCCTAGATTTGGCATAGAAAGGAAAACTGACGAAGAGGGTATCTAGAGCCTGGTGAACCCCAGGTAAGGAACATTTAATCTGCAGGTTCTCACATCCAGGCTGAGTCTGAAGGGGAGATGAGAAAATCCCACACAGCACTGTGGGTCTGAGGACAGGGAATGCCCTTAGTTCACATCTGGAAGGTTGAAGGCAGCGGCTATCAATGGAGAAAGAAGACTGTACTCAGTTTCTATGAAAGCATCAGAGCTCTCTGCTGCTCAGGACAGTACAGGGATAAAGCCATGAAGCCAGGAATGCCCCAGAGAGGTGTGAAAGCAGCAGGAGATGGAGGAGATCTCCACAAGGGTCTCACTGCTGAGACCAAGGGTGACACACAGCTTGTGAACCTCCTCTGGGACAGATGACTTAGGGCAGGCTGGAAGGCTGGGAGCCTGGAGCCTTCTTTGTCCCCTCCCATCTCCCTCAGAACATCAGCACAACTCTAATGGCAACACAGGTGTCCTGGGAGAGAGCTTGAAATTGATTGCGATTTAATTTCTACTATCAGGCTAATAGGGTGTCTAGGGAAATTAAGCTACATTTTTAAATGCCTAGAAAATTAAATTTTGTGCACACATGAGTTTGCAAACGAAGATTAGTGCTTTCGCAGCATCAGCTAGTGTCATTTAAATATTTACATTAAATTCACGAAGAGTACAAGTATACATATCAGACCAGCATGAACTTTGCCGTGTAAACACAATTTAAGTCAGTGATCTTTTCTCAGTAAACATGTGGAAATGTTCAGCTACTCTGAGGGCCAGTGTCTTGGTTCATAAACTATGTGATAAAGTGGAAAAATTGTTGATGCTAAAGTCAAAGGTCTCCCAGCTGGTGACCTTTTCTCTCTGAGTGGCATTATTCTTATACCTAGTAAATGTTTCATGTTCCATGCAAATTAGTTTATTTGTCTGTCGTTACATTTAGTATGTGTGTTTTCTATCTTTCTATTGGGTTTATATATGGATTATTCTTTTCTTTCAGGGTCAGATATTGAACTCAGCTTACACTAACACTGAGTTACATGATCAGCCCTTATTTGTTTGAGACAGGGCTTCAGGTAGCTGACCTTGAACTTGTTGTATAGATCAGGCTGGCTTCCAACAAACAATCTTGCCTTCCTTGTGCTAGGATTATAGTCACGCGTCACCATGCCAAGGTTATATCTACTATTCTTTTTTATTTTTTATTTTTTTTATATTTATTTATTTATTATGTATACAATATTCTGTCTGTGTATATGCCTGCAGGCCAGAAGAGAGCACCAGACCTCATTACAGATGGGTGTGAGCCACCATGTGGTTGCTGGGAATTGAACTCAGGACCTTTGGAAGAGCAGGCAATGCTCTTAACCTCTGAGCCATCTCTCCAGCCCCCTACTATTCTTTTTTAAAAGATATAATTTTTTCCTTTTATGTGTATGCATGTTTCACCTTCATGTCTGTTTGTGCACCACTTGAGTGCCTGGCATCCACAGAGGCCAGAAGAGTGTGTTGAGGCCTCCAGCAATGAAGTCACAGATGGTTGTGAGCTGTCATGTGGGTTTTGGGAAGTGAACCTGGGTCCTCTGCAAGAGCAGCTAGTGTTCTTAACCGCAGAGTCATCTTTCCAGCCCCTACATATACTATACTTAAGGAGTGTATCTATATTATTGTTTCTTTATTTATCTATTTCAAGCAACATCTATGCATTTTCTTCAAAAAATGTTAGGGAATTTGTTCACTTCCCCCACAGGGCTGCTTAGGTGCTGTCGTGACACGCCAGTTCCTCCTTAGTGAGTGCTCCAGGACAAGTTGGAGTTCAGCTTTCAAACTCCATCCTCGGTCAGCATCCTGTTTGCTCATCCTTGTCAGCTCCATTCAGTGTGAAAGCAAGCTGCAAATACCATGACTACAAGGAGGCAAACCAAACAGCACAGTTGTCAACTGTGGACTTCTCTAGCGACTATCTAGAGGCTGTATTTTGTTTGAGGATTATCTGTTTTCTGTATAGTCAGGACATTTCTCTCTCTCTCTCTCTCTCTCTCTCTCTCTCTCTCTCCTTCTTTTCTTTTTTTTTTTTTTTTTTTTTGAGACAGGGTTTCTCTGTATAGCTTTGGAGCCTGTCCTGGAACCTCTCTGTAGACCAGGCTGGCCTCGAACTCACAGATCTGCCTGCCTCTGCCTTCCGAGTACTGGGATTAAAGGCGAGTGCCACTACCACCTGGCTGGGCCATTTCTCTTAAATTAGTCAGGTTCCCTAAAAAGATTCTACCTGGAGACTCCAGTGGAAGGTAAGTGCTGGTATTTGTCTGGTATTTACTCCTGGCATTCTGGAACCCAGTGGAAGACAAGCGCTAGAGAGACGTTGGAGTTAGAATGCCCATATTCCTTGATCTCTCTTTCCCATATCAACAACCAACCTCTGAATTTCTAGTAGGACAGATTTGATTTCCTTATTACCAACTTTGTATGCATTATTTATTCTTTTGCATTGCTTATACATTTCCATATTTAAGCTACCATCTGGGCTAAAGTCCTCCCCTTTCACCCTCTTTCCGTGTGTGTGTGTGTGTGTGTGTGTGTGTGTGTGTGTGTGTGTGTGCATTAAATGTGGGGATGTCAGTAGAGGCATGAAGGTGGAGGTCAGAGGACAAGCCTGGTTGTTGGTCTTTGCCACCCACTCTGTCTAGAAGTTGGCTTTGAAGCATCCCATAATTCTCCTGTCTCTGCCTCCCACCTCACCATATCTAAGTAGTGGGCTTACTGGCATTTGTGCTAAGCATTTAGCTTAACCCTGTCTAAAAGGATTTAAATCAAAGTCTGTCGTCCCATTCAATTGCTTTGGCACCTTTATCAAGCCAATTAACTAGACACCTGAAGTTTCAAATCTCTTGAATCTCATTTTATTTCACTGGAGTCTTTTTTTATTTTTTTTAATTTATTTATTTATTATATATACACTTTCCAGGATACAGTGCCAGCTCTCATTACAGATGGTTGTGAGCTACCATGTGGTTGCTGGGAATTGAACTCAGGACCTCTGGAAAAGCAGCTAGTGTTCTTAACCTCTGAGCCATCTCTCCAGCCCCCTCGAGTCTCTTTTTTAATTTTTAAAATTACATTTAGTTATTTACTGTGTGTGAGCCTTGCATATAGAAGCCAGAGTTCTCTCCTTCCCCCATGTGTACACCGAGGATTTGAACTCAGGTAGTCAGGTGTTTACCCTACCTGCTGAGCCATCGCAACAGACCCAAGCCTGCTCTGTGCTAAAACTACATTGTCTTGATAATTATAGTTTATTCTTAGTTTTGAAATTAAGAAATTATTTTTTGAATTTTTATTTATTCGTTGACAGATTTATACATTGCACAAGATATCTTGATCATATCAAACCAATACCCTCCTCCAATTCACTTCAGCCTCCCTGAATGCTTGCTCCTCTCACCTTCATACCCCCCTCTCCTCATCCTCTTTATCATCACCCTCCCCCTCTTCCTTTACTTAGTCCAGTTAGTGACATTTAAATGGGTGTGGGGCTGTGAGCCAGAGCATGGGCATCACCAGGGTCTGTAGTCCCTAAAGAAAAATCAGCCCTCAATTGCCAATCGGTCTTAGCTAGGGCTTAAGACTCATGAGGCCTTCCCCATCCATGCTGGAATGTTTACTGCCTTGGTCGTGTGCACTTAACCACTGCAGCTGTGAGCTCGTGAGTGCGATGGCTGTGCTATGGTCAAAAGACAGAATTTCATAGCAATTTGAAATTCAGAGACTAGTCTTAGTTTGTTCTCACCATATTGAAAAGTTTTGGATTAGTGTCTAAGGTGGGACTGAAGAAGCCAAAGGGCTTTGCGCTAGAGTGTCACGTGAATTGGAACCCTTTGACTTCCCTTGAATACTGGCCTGTGAAGGGCAAGCATAGGTGTGGAGCGATGACCTCAGAGGCTATTGCATAGAGAACTGAAGAACAATGGTGATTCGGCTTGTCTTGGAGGCTGTCGACAGACCCTGCTGATGGACTGAAGGTGAGAGCAGAGAGAAAAACCTAACACTAGGCTTCCCTGGGCCGCCAGGTGAGCAGTGATGACAGAAGGAGTATGGGCCCAGGGACAGAGACAGGGTTCCTGCCTGTTAGCCTGGAGCTCCCTGGGAAATCATGCTAGGATTAGCTGCTGCTGTTTGTAAATGACAGACACCCAGTAAGAGCTTAAGTACGTGTTATTAGTTCTTAGATAAAAGACTTTGATTTCTTTCTCTTGTCGAAAGTCTCTAGGGCTGAAATGGCAGGCTTATAACTAAGGACCTAGAAGCCTTTTATACTGATGCTCCACCGTTCTTAGCTTCGTGATCTCAGGGGTGGCTACACTGACCACTCTAAGACACTCCATAAGGTTTCGTGGTTGAGCCAAGGTTCAGTTCCTAGAACTACAAAAGCCAACAACCAGCTAAACAAAAGTCCTCTCTCTAGAATTGCACTCAACATTTATACCCCATTGGCTATACCTGGTCACATGGCTACATCTTCCTGGGGGTGGGGGGAGTTGCTTTATGGAGACAGAGTTAAATCAAAAAGTACCCAGGATATTGAGAGGTAATTACAGCCTCTACGATGGTCATTCTGAGGGCTTAGCTGTCTAGGAATCAGATCAATCCCTGGTAGGCAGACACACAGGAAGAAGAGGCTGTAGGTAAACTGATATGCTTAAACATTAGGCTGAATTTCCTGCATCTCCTCTCTCTCCAAAACAAAGACTTGATGGATTCACTCCCTCCCCAGTTGGGGAAACTGTTAGGTGAAGCTTTCAAATCTGGGGGTGGGAGAACTGAGGTTTAAAATCTCTTGAGACAGTAACAAATCAGCTTCCCTTTTCATGTCTGGATTAGCCAGTCCCCTGTGATAGCCCAACCCAGTCAAGTTCCAAGGCAAAAAGAGAATTCTTCCCATTCCCAAACTTGCAACTCAGCAGACTCAAACACAAACTCTGGATGCTCTCTCTCTCTCTCTCTCTCTCTCTCTCTCTCTCTCTCTCTCTCTCTCTCTCTCTCTCTCCCTCCCTCCCTCCCTCCCTCCCTCCCTCTCTCCCTCTCTCTCTCTCTCTCTCTCTCTCTCTCCCTCCCTCCCTTCCTCCCTCCCTCACTCCCTCTATCTCCTCCTACCTTTTTATTTAAACTGATAGAGAGAAAGTTTCTGCAGCCCCAGATGAACTCCCTCCGACTACACCAAGTTAAATGGGAATGCTGAAGAGACACTTTCAATACATGGACCTTGAGGGACACCATTCTGTTGCAACCATCGTGAAATTGCTTTCCTTTACCCCAGTGACTCCTCAGTGACTCCTCAGTTGAGCCACATAAATCCTCTCTGTCCAATAGGCTACTGATCCATGGTAACAGCTACCTCTCAGTGTGTAGCTTTGTCCAAACATCCTGGCTTCTCAAATGTGCTCTAAGACTCAGTCCTGTTTAGTTTAAAATGGTCCTCACTGAGGGAAGGCAGTAGGCAAAGTGTCGTTATACAGATACATGAAAATGCCACAGTGAAACCCCTTGCTTCACATGCTGAGTTTAAAACTAATATAAAAATAAAATTAAAGGGGCAAAGTGTCGTTATACAGATACATGAAAATGTCAACCATCAGTGATGAGGTTGTGCCCTTTCTTCTCCTACAGAATATTGTAAACCTAACAAATAAATAAATAAATATTTTAAAAAAATAAAATTAAATAGTCTTCGGTTTAATTCTCTAATCTCGAACTCATTGTATAGTCTTTTCCCCTCTAAGGTTAGAGCATAGCTCTAACCTTCTGGACTTTAGAATGAAGGTTGATGGTGAGCAATCTTAGTTTCAAACACCTCTCTCTTTGGCATCCTAAAAGTTAGCTCCTTCTAAAGGAGGCAAAGAACAAAGGAGAAGAAGCTCCCAAGCCTTCCTAAAATGATCATGTTACAGCTCTTTATTGTCTGCCGTTGCTCCTTCGGGCTGTCAGGATGCAGAACTCCGGGTGGAGGCATTCATTTGTGGGCTCCTCGGTGGCTGCTGCAGTGGGGATTTGCCTACGAGCATCTTCCACCTCACCCACTTGAAAACTGTCCTTCTCCAGCCCTTTTGCTGGGGGGTCTACTATCTGGGTGAGATCCAAGCAGGGTGGTCAGGCTCAAATATCTTCCTTGTCAGCTTCTTGAACCATGAGAAACATGCTGTCCCAAGACTTGCCATCTCTAAATCTCATTTCCTTTTCGACATGCCTCTGAAGGACAGAATCAACTGGAGTAGGATTCACAAGCCCCAGTGATCCCACTCCCTCTGCATCTACAGCATGGGGGTTATAGGCTTACGCGCAGCCATGCCTGTCGTCAGGTCTTTAAGCTTTCACAGCCATTGCTCTTGCTCACAGAGCATCTCCCCAGGCCTAACAGACACTTTAAACATAGATCTTGGGCTCAGAAGGAGAGATGTTCAAGGAAAGAACAAGACAGGGCCCAACAAAGGGATGGCTGTCTCAAGGCAGAATCTTACTTAGGTATCTCTTCGAGGAGTATTTATAGACTTTGGTGGCGCTCAAGCTACCTCTGTAAAGGTTGCTGAGAATTCCCCCCTCTTCTAACATCAAAGAGTGAAACTTACTGCAAGGTTAAAGGTTAAAGAATGTTCGTCTGTCTGTAAAGCAAGTTGTAAGGTGGATTTATGAGGAGTGTGATTCAGATTGAGGAATGGGTAGGGGTGCCAGAAGGGTGAGGTTGTGCATTGTTTTGGCCCAAAGTAAGCACAGTTTATTTATTCTTTACAAAAGACGTCTTTGGAAAACATATTCCATCTATGTGTTTGTGCAGTCTGGACTAGCAGGAACATTTGAAGTTTCTCAGCAGATTAGGCAGATGAGACTCTGGAACAAAGGACCTATTGTCCCCCACGCCTTCCTTCCCATGTCACTATACTTTTTTTGTCTTTCTGTCTTGCCTCCGTCCTGTTGTTCTTTGGGCCTTTTTTCCTCTGCTTACCTTTGATCTGCCTGCAGACAGCCTTATGGACTCTTAACCCCATTTTCCTGAGTCTCCTTGATTATCCTCTGAGGCGTGAAAGTCAACAAGAATGGTCACCCTAAACCCTTTTACATCTCATGTCATCCAAAAGTGGCTACTTCTTGAGTGATTTTAGAGTCTTAACTCTTGAGGGAGTTGATTTGGTAGCTAGTTGTGTATCAGAGACTGCCACTGCAGGACTCTCTTGGTCACTGATCAAAAGGACAGGGTTGAAGTCTTATCTCTGGCTCTGGATGGAGATATGACAGCCTGAGTTACCTACGAGGTCATGATGCAATTATCTTGCAAGAAACTTTCTGCTAAAGAACAAAGGCATAGCACTGTCCCCTCCCTGAGAGTCAATCCAAACGATCCTGCCCTGAGGGTCAATCCAAAGGATCCTGTCAATCACCTGCACAAGAAAATGCCTCTGAGGAAAATAAAGTTTCTATTCTAGAAACTTTAGAAATATTACAAAGCCTACATAAAATATAGGTTGGCACCGAGTTCCCTCAGGCCATTTTCCTGCTCTGACCCTCTGAGTGTGCCCGATGGCAATGGTCCCCTTGGCTATTCTGCTCTTAAGCTTTGAGTGTGTTATATGGTCCTGTTGGCTATTACTCCATTCTCAGTCCTCCAGAGTGCTTCACTTTACTTTGTAATGAACTCAAATTATCTTCTAGTCTATGCTTTGTGTTTCCATCTGAATTATTTCTGCAGAGCTCACAAAGCCCAGAGCTCCACAGTGAAATCCACTGACAGGGAAATTAAGCGTTTTCCTTTCTTTCCTTTCTTTTCCTGTCCTTGTAAAAATGTTCCCAAGGTCTTAAGATTACATTTATTTATTTACATCTACTTATTTATGTGAGTATATTTGCACGCATATGCAGTGACATGTTTGGAGGTCAGACAACAAGTTGCAAGAGCTGGTTCTGTTCTACCACGTAGATTCTAGGGATCAAACTCAAGTTATCAGGCTTGGCAGCAAATATCTTTATGTGCTGACCCATTTCATGGGACCTAAAAAAAAATCTTTATTGATCGTATTTGTTTCTTTTATCTTTTTCTGTAAATTACTCATGCTTTGTCATTGCTTGCTTTTACTGCAGTGTTCACCTCATTAAATAAATATTTTTGTTTACCTCATGAAGAACTCTTATATAAAATTGGGACAGTCATAAGTATAGATTCAAAAAAAATGAAAAGAAGACAACATAAAGGCAGACCTGTTAGGATTACACCTGAGTTCTCAATGGAGGCCCTAAAAGCTGGACAAATGTACTGCAGACATTAAGAGACCACAGATGCCAACTCAGACTACTAAACCCAGCAAAACTTTCAATTGTCATAAATGGGGAGAAAAGATATTCCATGATAAAGTCAAATTTAAATAATATCTACAAATCCTGCCCTACAGAAAGTGCTAAGAAAATTTCAACCTAAAGAGGTTAACTACACCTATAAAAAAACACATGGGATAAATGATCTTACACCAGCAAAACCAAAAGAAGGGAAGAGCATTGCGTGTGTGCGCGCACACACACACACAGACAGATGTTGACTGGGGTTTTCTGTCCTACCCAGTCCCTCGATGTTGTCCACACTACCCACAGCAGTTTAGTCCCAAATAAACACACAAAGCTCTACATTAGTTATAAAATAATTGGCCCATTGGCTCAGGCTTCTTATTAACTCTTAAAACTTATATTAGCCCATTATTCTTATCTATGTTAGCTATGTGGTTCAGTACCTTATTCAGTGAGGCAGTCACATCTTGCTTCCTCTGCATCTGGGTCACAACTGGAGACTAAACTTTCCTCTTCCCAGAATTCTCATTATCCCACTTCTACTTCCTGCCTGGCTACTGGCCAATCAGCATTTTATTAAACAAGTACAAGAAACAAATCTTTACAGGGTAAAACCATTGTCCCACAGCAGACACACACACCACCAACAACAGCAAAATAATGGGAATCAAAAATCATTGGTCATTTAAACCTCTCAATATCAGTGGTCTCAGTTTTCCAATAAAAAGACACAGACTAGCAGAACAGATATGAAAACAGGATCCATCCTTCTGCTGCATACAAGAAACATACCTCAACAACAAGGATAGACACTACCTCAGGGTAAAAGGTTGGAAAAAGATATTCCAAGAAAATGCACCTAAGAAACAAGATGGTGTAGCCATTTTAATATGTAACAAAATAGACTTCAAACAAAAATTAATCAAAAGAGATGGGGAAGGACACTGTATATTCATCAAAGGAAAATCTACCCAAAGGGCATTTCAATTTTTAACATCTATGCCCCAAACACAAAGGCACCCAAGTTTGTAAAAGAAACACGATTCAGCTTAAATCACATATTGACCTGCACACACTTATAGTGGGAGACTTCAGTTCCCACTCTCACCAATAAACAGGTCATCCAGACAAAATATAAACAGAGAAATGCTGAAGCGAACAGATGTTACAAACCACATAGACCTAACACTTCACCAAACACAAAAAAAAAATATATCTTCTTCTCAGCACCTCTGGAACTTTCTCCAAAATTGACCACATACTTATACTCAGTCACAAGGCAAGTCTTAACAGATACAAGAAAACTTAAATACATCCCTGCACTCTATAAGACTACATAGATTAAAACTGGATATCAATAACAGAAAGAACAGAAAGCTTACAAACTCACGAAAACTAAACAACCCTCTACTGAATGAAATATGGGTCGAGACAGAAATTAAAAAAATTAAAGGTTTTCTAGAATTCAGTGAAAATGAATACACAGCATACCCAAATTTATGGGACACAATGAAAGCAATGCTAAGAAGAAAGTTCATAGCATTAGGTACCTACATTAAAAAATTGGATAGCCGGGCAGTGGTGGTGCATGCCTTTAATCCCAGCACTCAGGAGGCAGAGGCAGGTGGATCTCTGTGAGTTTGACAGAGAAACTCTGTCTCTAAAAACCAAGAAAAAAAAAGGTGAGATGTCATACTAGCAAATTAATGGCACATCTAGAACAAAACAGAAAAAGACGTAAGCACACCCAAGAAGAATAGATAACAATAAATAAACTGAGGGCTGAAATTAATAAAGTAGAAACAAAGATAGCAATACTAAGAATCAGTGGAGTTGGTTCTTTGAGAAATCAACAAGATAGACAAACCCTTATCCAAACTAACTAAAAGGTAGAGAGAGAATATCTAAATTAACAAAATCAGAATCAAAAGGGAGACATAAAAACAGACCCTGAAGAAATTCAAAGAATCATAAGGACATACTTTAAAAACTCCACAAAATCAGAAAATCTAAAAGAAATAGATTATTTTCTTGATAGATACCACTTACCAAAGTTAAATTGCAAACAGATAAACAATTTAAATAGACCTATAACTCCTAAGGAAATAGAAACTGTCATTAAAATTCTCCCAAAAAAAAAAAGGCCAGATGATTTTAACTCAAAATTCTACCAGACTACTTTCCAAATTATTCTACAAAATAGAAACAACAGGGCTGGAGAAATGGCTCAGTGGTTTGAGCACCGTCTGCTCTTCCAGAGGTCCTGAGTTCAATTCCCGCAACCACATGGTGGCTTACAACCATCTGTAATGAGATCTGGCGCCATCCTCTGGCGTGTGGGCATACATGGAGACAGAATGTTGTATACATAATAAATAAATAAATCTTTAAAAAAAAAAAATAGAAACAACAGCAGAAAATTGTCAAACTCCTTTTATGAGGCCACAGTCACCCTGATACCCCAACTACAAAAAGAAAGAAAATTACAGACCACTTTCCCTTAGGCAAAAACTACTCAACAAAATACTTGCAAACCAGGTCCAAGAACACATCAAAAAGGCCATCCACCATGATCAAGTAGGCTTCAACCGTAGATGCAGGAATGGTTCAACATATCTCTGTCACTGTGATTCACCTGTATAAATAAACTGAAAAAAAAAACAAAAACACATGATTATCTCATTAGATGCAAAAAAGGCCTTTGACAAAAATCCAACACCTCTTCCTAATAAAAGACCTAGAGAGATTAGGAATACCAGGGACATACTTCAATATAATAAAGCAACTTACAGCAAGACTATAACCAACATCAAATTAAATTAAACATTTTTCACCAAAATCAGGAAAAAGACAAGGTCTTTCCATATCTATTCAATATAGTACTTTTCTATAGGAAATTAAAGTGATCAAGAAGATGTAACTTCCGAAAGGAAGAAGTCAAAAAAGAAATCCAAGTATCATTATTTGCAAATGATATGATAGTATATAAGTGACCCTAAAATTTTCACTAGAGAAAACCTCCAGCTGATATACACTTTCAGTGAAGTGAATGGATACATGATTAACAAAAAAAAAGTGACAAATGGGCTGAGAAAGAAATCAGGGAAACAATACCTTTCACAACAGCCCCAAATTATATAAAATATCTTGGTATTTTGGTAACTCTAATCAAGCAAGTGAAAGACTTGTTTGATAAAGAAAATTAAAGTCCTTGAAGAAAGAAATTGAAGAAGACATTAGAAGGTGGAAAGATCTCCCATGCTCTTAGGTCAGTAGGATCAACACAGTAAAAATGGCCACCCTGCCAACAGCAATCTACAGAGTCAATGCAATTCCCATCAAAATTCTAATACAATTCTTTACAGACCTTGAAAGAACAATTCTCAACTTCATATGGGAAAAAAAGCCCAGGACAGCTAAAACATTCCTGTATAATAAAAGAAATTTTAGAGGTAACTCCATCTTCTACTTCCAACTGTACTACAGAGCTATAATAATAAAAGCTGCATGGTATTGGCATAAAAACAGACAGGTTGATGAATGGAATTGAACTGAAGACCCAGATATAAACCCACACACCTATGGGCACCTGATTTTTTATAAAGAAGCCAGAAATACACAATGGGGAAAAAAAAGAAAGCATCTTCAACAAATGGCGTTGGTCTAACTGGATGTCTCATGTAGAAGAATACAAATAAATCCATATCTATATGTTATAGGAAGGCTGCTTGTTCATTCCTGGCTGCTCAGCCCTAAAATAACCACACAAAAACTGTATTAATTAAGTCACTGCTTGGCCTATTAGCTTATGAATATTTCTAGCTCACTCTTATCTCTTAAATTAACCTATTTCTATTATTTTATGTTTGACACAAGGGTCGTGGCCTACCAGCAAGGTTCCAGCTGATGGCTTAAGTCTTTCTCATCTGGTGGCTCCATGGCGGCTCCTGACTCCGCCTTCTTTCTCCCAGCTTTCCATTTAGTTTTCCCTGCCTATCTCTGTTCTGCTAAGCCATTGAACAAAAGCATCTTCTTTATTCATTAACCAATAAAAGCAAGACATATACAGAAGGACTTCCCACACCATCTATAGCCTTCACAAAACTCAAGTCCAAGTGGATCAAAGACCAACATAAAACCAGATACACTGAATCTGATATAAAAGAAAGTGGGGAATAGCCTTGAACACATTGGCACAGGAAACAACTGAACTGATATAGCAGGCACTAAGATCGACAATTAATAAATGGGAACTCATGAAACTGAAAAGCTTCTGTAGAGCAAAGGACACTATCAATAGGACAAAACAGCAGCCTACAGAATGGGAAAAGAATTTCACCAACTCCATATCCAATAGAAAGCTAATATCCAAAATATATAAAGAACTCATGAAACTAGACATCAAAAAACTAAAAAAAAAATAATAATTTAGAAATGGTGTACAGATCTAAACAGAGAATTCTTAATAGAGGAATGGCTAAAAAATAAAACACTTAAATAAAAATTCAGCATCCTTAGCCATCAGGGAAATGCAAATCAAAACTGCTTTGAGATTCCATCTTACACCTGTCAGAATGACTAAGACCAACAACACAAGTGACAACTCATGCTGGCGAGGATGTGGAGCAAGGGGAACACCCCTCCATTGCAGGTAGGCGTGCACACTTGTACAGCCTCTATGAAAATCAATATGGCTGTTCCTCAGAAAACTGGGACTTGATCTATCTCAAGAACTATCCTACCACAAGGACACTTGTTCAACCATGTTCATTGTGGCTTTATTCATAATAGCTAGAAACTGAAAATAACATAGATGTCCCATAACAGAAGAATGGACTAACAAAATGTGGTACATTTACACAATGGAATATTACTCAGGTGTTTAAAAAAAGTGGCATCATGAAATTCACAGGCAAATGTAAGGAACAAGAAAGAAAATCATTCTGTGAGGTAACCCAGACCGAGAAAGACAAATATGGTGTGTATTCACTTTTAAGTGGATATTAACCATTAGGTAAATGATAACCAAGCTACAATACATAGACCCAGAGACGCTAGGTGGAAGAAAGGTCTAGTGGGGATACGTGGATCTCCCTGGAAAGGGTAAATAGACTTTACAGGCAGACTGGGGGGGGATGGGAGTAAGGAGGATCAGGTGGTGTGGGAGATGGACTGGAGGGAACGAGTGCAGGGAGAAATGGCTAAAAAAGGGCTGAGAGTGAACAAATCAGGTCAAACATGTTTCCTCCTCAGGTCTCTTTATTCTTCAAAAAGAGTTCTTGCTCCCCACAAGGCTTTCAGTTTATCTATGCATACAGACACAATTAGCAATTCTTTAGGCAAAAGCAATGACACCAAGCATGCATTTCACAGGGCCACAAAAATGGATAAGTCTGACAAAGCAGGCACCTGCTAGCTTACTATGTCTCAGAAGGGGTGTGGCTGTGAAGCTCTCTGGCAGTTACTGGGAGGATTAATTAAGGATGGAGCTTTAAATCAGTACAGAATTCTAAGAAGAGGAAAAGGGGGCGGGGGTTGTGTACTAACTACATTTCTTAAGTGTGACTAGTTAAAGTAGAAATTTGTAATTAGTAAATGTAGAAAAAGGAGAAGAAAACACAGCAGTGCTGTTGCGCTCACTCTCTGAGTACTTCTGCTTCCTTCCAGGGCAGCTGGGAACACAGCATTTGTGGTAACCATGGCAACCAGAGGGCGCTACCCGGATGGTGCTTGATTTGCATTGGCATTTTGACTAGCTGAATTAGAGGGAATTTCTTACCACTAGATCAAACTGGAAAGCTGCAGCTAAGTAAACTCCAGAGACTGCCACTGCCAGTCCCTGGCTAAGTGTCTGGGTGCTGTACCCGCTGGCGCCCAGATGAGAAGGAATTTCTTTATCTGGGGCTGGTTTAGCGATTCAAGCTTTTTTCCTGTATCTCTAGGGGTAAAGGTACAAACAGTTGATTTCCTAGACTAAGATCTTATATCAGATAAAACCGAGGTGAAGGTAAGTACAAAATATTAATAACTTATTATTATTGCTAGAATGAATTATTATTATTATTATTGCTAGAATAGAGCAAGGGCTAGTAGGTTACACAATCCTGTGTTGACTGGTGGAGAATTCAGGGCCACATGGTCCTGCTTATTAGTAAGGGCAGACATGCTGTCTCTCCTACTCTGTGCCTATCTTTTGAGGTTCTATGTGGTCTATTTGCAAGGTTCCCCTCCTTTTCGGATGTCCCGCCATATAGAATATTTGGTCTCCGGTTTTTGTCTTTTGGTTCCTCCTTTTCGGTGTCCTGCCATAAAGGATAATTTGGGGGGAGGGGCTAGCTTCATGTAGATTTGACTATGAGGACAAAGGTTTCTTTGACTGAGTGAATACTTCCACAGCAGGGCCCCACAGTGTGGGAAAAGGTCATCTGGTACCAGTACAGAAGGGGGGTATGCTCAATATTTAATACACTGCTGAGGTTTTTGGGGTCCCACTATGGAAAAAGAGGGACGCTATGGCGTCACAAGGGTTTACAGAGGACAGTGACTATTCAAAAGACAGGTGTCCCCGAAGCTTTGCAAATCGGGTTTCCATCACTGAAGTACTCCTGTGAGTTAGTCTAGGGATGTATCAGCTGTACTTTTGACTGTCTGGTCCTGTAGGCCTTAGCAATGCCCAGTTTCCCGGCACCAGCTGTTGAAGAGGCTGTCTTTCCTACAACGAATGTTGTCAACACCTTTGTCTTGTCCCTGACAGCTTCCCTATCCTGTTAGATTGATATATGTATCTGCTTTTGTGCTAGTACCATGATGTTTTTGTTAGTATGGCTCTATGTATAGTTTGAAACCAAGTAATGTGATGTCTTCAGCATTGTTCTCCCTCTTAGGATTAGTTTGGGTATTTTGAATCTTTCAGGGTTTCTGTGTAAATTTTAGGATTTATTTTCTAATTCTATGAAGAATAGCATCAGGATTTTGACAGGAACTACACTGGATCCGTGAGATGCTTTTGGTAACATAGCCTTTTTTGTACTATTAATTCTGCTGTTCCGTGAACATATGAAGTCTTCCCATTGTCTGGTGTCTTCTTCAGTTACATTCTTCATTGTTTTCACTGTAGAAGTCTTTTGCTTTCTTGGTTAGGTTTATTTCCAGGTGCTTTGTTGGGGGCTTGGGGGTATCTTCAAACACCACAGCCAGTTGAGTGTTGATCTAGCAGAGGCAAGAAGGAAATTCAGCCCAACACTACTCAGTAGCCAGTGTTGGTTCGAACTTCAAGAGTCTGACACTGGGCAATTTAATTTAGGCATATTTAAGCATAGCACAATTTGAAAAAGATTTTCTGGTTATAATTAACTCAATCCCATATGGACAGCAAAACTTAAGACATGATTACTTCAAAACTTTGTAAAGTACAAGTGACATCTATAAAGATAGGTTCAATAGACTGACTGCATCTATAGATTATAGATCTATAGATTTAATCTACAGATTAAAGCAGACTCAATGTAAGCAAAGTACATGACAAGAGTCTGAGGGGCTGGTGTGACCAGGCCACACAGGTAGTGCAGAGATCACCAGGCTATTAACCACCTCCACTCCCAGCCTTATGGGAAACAACCCTGCATGTTTTTTAAAGATATATTTATTTAGTATATATACAGTATTCTGTCTGCATGTATGCTTGCAGGCCAGAAGAGGGTACCAGATCTCATCATAGATAGTTGTGAGTCACCATGTGGTTGCTGGGAATTGAACTCAGGTCTTCTGGAAGAGCAGTCAGTGCTCTACCCTCTGAGCCATCTCTCCAGCCCCAAACCCAACATGTTTAACATTTCTGGTTTCTCTAGTGCTTATCTGTGAGCACAAGGACCTACATGTCCCCTATGCTTTACTATTATTATTTAAGTTGTCATTGTGTATATTCATTGTACATGGTGCTATAGTACAGAAGAACATTTCAATCCAAGCATATGTAGCATATTAGGTGTATTCTCTATACCATCTCTCTATCCTCTTCTTTCCTCTCTTCCTCCTTTTCCTTTTGTTTCTCTACACATTTTTGCTTCTACATCCATATCATGTACACATACATGATTTTCTGTGTGTGTATAACATCTAGAACCACAAACAAGAAAATACATGCCTTTGCCTGAGAATGGCTTAATTAATTTAATATAATAATCTTTAGTTGCACCTATTTCCCTGCAAATGATATAATCTCACGTTTTTTTATTACTGAAAAAATATATATTTCTATATTGATATATAAGTAAATATAATATGATGTATTGCCGGGCGGTGGTGGCGCACGCCTTTAATCCCAGCACTTGGGAGGCAGAGGCAGGCGGATCTCTGTGAGTTCGAGACCAGCCTGGTCTACAAGAGCTAGTTCCAGGACAGGCTCTAAAACCACAGAGAAACCCTGTCTCGAAAAACCAAAAAAAAATAAATAAATAATAATATGATGTATTGCAATATAAAATATATGGATATATAAATATTAAAGTAAATATTGACATGTATAAGTATAAACATATAAAAATAAATTTAAATATATATGTGGATATTCCACTGGAATAAACATTGATGTGCAAGTAGCTCTATGATATGTTGACTTGGAGTGTTTTAGGTAAATATCCACAAATATTCATATATAGATTTCTTTTGAGTTCCTAAGAAATGTCTCAGTATAGTCCATGGTGGCTGGACTAGTTCACAATCTCACTAGCAGATCATTTGGTTGGAAGTATCACCTCAGCTCCCTAACACCCCTTTATACAAAGAGTCTGGAATGTCTAGTTGGGGGCTTCACCCCAGCCCCTGGCACCCATTTTGGAATGCTGGGTGGAAATTTCCATTTCAAGTCACCTCCCCTGGGAGTTGCCTCAATCCAAACTCCACCTCCAAGAAAGCCAGTCAAATGGTGACCCCTCCCCAAGGAAGGTCAAGACTACTCCCAAAGGCTATTTAAACTGCCCCCCCCCCACCCCAGAATGAACACGTGTGGTCTCCTCTTTTCCCTCTCTACTGGTCATTCCAATTCTCCTTTTCCCCTCCTGGGGGCCACCTGGGAGCGCTGGCATCCATTAAACCTGGGGTTCTTCTAATTTGGTTTGATTTGGTCTGATTGGCTTATTGCATCAGGAGAGAGGTTTAGTGAGCCAAATGAAAAAACCTTAACATGTATGTATAATGGTTCCTTTTTTCTTCATCCTTGCCAGCATTTTTTTTGTTTTCTTAATCACTGCCATTCTGACTGACATGAGCTAGAATCTCAATGTGGTTTTGATTTTTATTTATCTGATAACTAGTGAGTTCAGCATTTTTCATAAGTTTATTGTCCATTTGAGAATTGTTGTCCATTTATTGATTGTGTTGTTTGATTTCTTATTGCTTAGTTTGGAATTTGTGTATGTTAGCTATTAATCAGCTGTGAGATGTATAGCCACCAAAATATTTTCTTCCATTCTGTACCCTGTCTTCTCACCCAACCACTTCCTTTGCTGTGAGTAGTTTTTTATTTTATGAGATTCCATTTGGCAGTGATTGGCCTTATTTTCTGAGTGAACAGAGTCTTACATAGAAAGTTTTTGTCTATGGCTGTATCTTAAAGTACATACCCTACTTTTCCTTCCAACAGTTTCAGATACATTGGAGGTGATTTTTTTGTGTGCAGATCTACATCTGAGAGATAAACCCATCTGCACATCCAGTTTTTTCAGCACCATTTATGAAAGAGTCTATCTTTTCCCCAATGTAAGATTTTGTTAGATCAGGGTATGTCCTACTTTTTCTTTTTCTTTTTTTTCTTTTGAGATAAAAAACTTTATTGTTTTAGTAGTGACATGTTTATTATGTCTTTTATTTTTGAAATTACAATATAATTATATTATTCCCCCCATTTCCTTTCCTCCCTCCAAGCCCTCTCATATGCCTCTCCTTGTTCTCTTTCAAATTCATTACCTCTTTTTTCATAAATTGTTGTTACATGCAAATATGCATGTACATATTTAAATATAACCTGCTTAGTCTGTATAATGTATTCGTATGTATGTTTACTGGGTTGAGCGTTTGGTATTATATAATCAGCTTGTGCCCTCTTCCCTGGAGAAGACTCTTTCTCCCACTCTTAGCATTACTTAGTCGTTATAGTTCCTTGTGTAGGTTTGGGGCCTTGTGGGCTTTCCCCCGTCCACTTTAGCATTGTCTGTTGTTGTTCTCCTTGTTCAGTTCATGCTTAGGTGGTCATGTTGGTGAGACTTTATAGGTGTAGCCTCTGATGTTACTAGGAGACATGGTCTCACAGCAAAATCCCTGATTCTTCTGGCATTCATAATCTTTCTACAAAACTCATCCCCCTCCAAAATGTCCTCTAAGTCTTAGGTGCAGGAGGTTGCTTTGTAGATATATCTACAAAATGGAAACTGGGCTCCATAACTCTGCCTTTTGATTGGTTGTGTTTTTCCATGATGGTCTCCGACAATTACAAAAAGAAATCTCTTTTATCTTTGTGTATGAGGATGAATATTGAGAATGGCTGGGGATTATACTGGTTCAGTAAAGTGGTGTTTGTGGGTTCTTTTTCTCCAAGCCTCTACTTCACCTGGAACTCAACCCCAGCAACACCATCCTGCCACTAGACTTGGGTTCCTTATCTATACAGATTACATTAACATTTCCATCAACCACTTCTGAAACCCTTTGAACTCAACCCTAGCCTCTATATTAGTCATAATTCTCTAGAGTAGCAGATATATATATATATATATATATATATATATATATATATATATTTTATAAAAAGGAACACCACCAACAAAAAAAAAAAAAAAAAGCATATGCTGGAATTCCAAAGAAGTAGGTTCTAGCACCAGTGAAGGAATGGACTTGCTATGAGAGCAAGATAAGAACAAGAAGACAAAGAGCAAAAGTTTCCTTCTTCTGTGTCTTTAGATAGGTTTCCAGTAGAAGGTGTGGCCAGGTTAAAGGTAGGTTTTCCCAGTTCAAAAGATAATGGATTAAGGGCTTGCCTTCCTATCTCAAAGATCCAGATTAGAAGTGGATCCATTTCTAATTCAAATTAAGCAAAAATGTCTCATAGAAATGCTCTCCATTTGGGTCTTCACAAATTCAGATATAGTTAACAACCAAGAATAGCCATCACAGCCTCTATAATGCATATTCACCTTATAAACAACATATATGCATATATAGAGAAATATAAGTGCTTGCTGTATGATGCATAGTATAAAGGCTAATATTAGTAATTAAGATTGAAATTTAAAAAACTGCATTTGCCTTTGCCATATTACCATAATGTAGGCAGGATTATCTGATGAATTGCTGTCAATAAAAACACTGAACCTTGTAAACTCATTGTTTTTCAGTAAATTCTAGCACCATATAAAGACAGCTCCTGGTAGTCCTTGGGGCATCAGTGGAGCGCCAAAGGACCACCAATGGAGCAAAAAGCTCCATCTCAAGACCCCTCCCCCTGGGAGTTGCTTTGGGCTGGATTCCACTTCCAGGAAAGCCCAGCAAACACTGACCCCTCCACAGGGAGGGTCAGGACCACTCCCACAGGCTATTAGGCTCATACCAGAAAAAGGAAAGAGAAACCAGGACTTGAGGTTCCTTTAAATAACTTCAACCCTACCAGGTAACACTTCTATCTGGAGGTTGAATGTCTGTGTCTAAAACAAATGTAACAAATCAGGACCAAGATTGCTACTAAATATCCTTGTAAAGAGCAGCGTGACCAAGCTGCAGTGGGAGAGGAAAGGACACGTAACTGCCCTTGGGGAATGGGGATCAGCAGGAGAACGGGCACTAAGTCCAAGTGCATTAGAAAGAAACACTGATGTATCAAAAGCAGTTTAGCAAAGCCTTACAGAGACTTCCCTTGAAAACCACAAAAGGATCTTCCTTAAGGAGTTTTATGTGAGAGAAAGCCGGATAGCTGCAAGAGAGGGATGACTGTGGCAACTGAATTTGCAGAGAAATCTCCTGAATGTTAGGTATAATCTTAAAATGAGCCTCTCCACCAACGCAAACAATTCCAATCAGACCCAATTAGACCGAATCAAAGATGCCCACGTTAATAAATGCAGCAGCACTCCTGGGTGGGAAAAGACAGAGAAGAGAAGCCCACACAAACCCCAGAGAACACAGTTTCTCTTTCCTTTTTCTGGCATGAGCCTGTGGGAGTGGTCCTGACCCTCCCTGGGGAGGGGTCAGTGTTTGCTGTGCTTTCCTGGAAGTGGAATCCAGCCCCAAGGCAACTCCCAGGGAGAGGGGTCTTGAGATGGAGCTTTTTGCTCCATTGGTGGTCCATTGGCGCTCCACTGATGCCCCGAGGATGACTGCCAGGGGCTGGGGTGACGCTTCCAACCCAAACACTGAGTACAGGAAATACATGGCTTTTATAAGATTGGGGTGGGGCACGGCTGGAAATTTCTACCACATAATTTTGTGCTCTTGGCCACTGAGTGTCTCTCTAGGCTCCTTCCTATTTCTCAAGAAGAGTCCTAAACATGTTCACAGATATCTCATTCCTGCTCAGAGAGATATGGCCCAGGGGCCTGACATCAGCAACTCAGAATGGCTTTAAAACCCGCTTTGTCACTTTTTTTTTTTTTTTTTTGACTGGAACTCATTCATGGCTGTCCTGGAACTCACTCTGTAGATCAGGCTGGCTTCAAACTCACAACGATCCATCTACCTTAGCCTCCCAAGATCAATTTATTTTAGTGCACTCCCACATATATGTCTATGTACCATGGGCATGCCAGGTACCCATAGGAGCCAGAAAAGGGAATCAAATTCCCTGTAACTGGGGTTACAGATGGTTGTGAACTGTCATGTGAGTGCTGGAAGAAGAACCCAGTCCTCTGGAAGATTAGCACCTGCTCTTAATCCATAAGCCATCTGTTACTTTTGAAAAGAAAATAAAATTAACCTCTATCAACAGTCCTTTGAAAATTTATCTCAAAGATCTGGATATTGTCACTTGAAGGTAGCACATCTGCTCCACAGGCAAGAAGTTCTGAACTAACGTCATTTATGAATAAAGAAGTTGGGGTTAATTCTACCCCCCACCAAATAAATAAATAAATAAAGCAAAAATCTATCTCGACTTGGCCCTCTCTCCACTTCCACACCCTGACTTACTTGTCTCTAAAATTTGTCATGTATGGCTGATAGTTTCCCTACCTTCCTAGTCCTCTCTTGAACACCTCCAAGCCTCTCCATAGAAGCCAGAGTGAGCTTTACAACTGATGACCAGATCCAACCACTTCTAAGTATGAAACTCATTAATGGTGTCTCCTTGCCTTGTAAATCAAGCATTCCACCAACCTGACTGGGTGCCAGCAGCTTACATCATCACCTGCCACCTCCAGGTACAGAACATTTCCACTGTCACAAGTTGCATATTTTCTGTGAAACACATGCACCCTTTAAAAGGTCCCTGTGGACATCAGGGTTCTCTCTGTTTCCCAGTCTCTATAGATAGATAGATAGATAGATAGATAGATAGATAGATAGATAGATAGATAGATAGATAGATCATGTCCCCACTTGGCCTTTCACTCCCCATGATATACATACACAATGATGATATGGGATTCCCCTCTGTATGCAGTGAATACCATTAGTTAATAAAGGAACTGCTTTGGGCCTATAGCAGAGCTATAGGGTAACAGAGCTAGGTGGGGAAAACTAAACTGAATGCTGAGAGAAAAGAGGCAGAGTCAGGAAGAAGCCATGGAGCCTCTGCCAGAGACAGACATGCTGAAACTTTGCTGGTAAGCCAGTGCCACGTGGCACTACACAGATTAATGGAGATGGGTTAAATTAATATGTAAGAGTTAGCCAATAAGAAGCTAGAGCTAGGGCTGGAGAGATGGCTCAGAGGTTAAGAGCACTGACTGCTCTTACAGAGGTCCTGAGTTCAATTCCCAGCAACCACATGGTGGCTCACAGCCATCTATAATGAGATCTGGTGCCCTCTTCTGGCATGCAAGCACACAGGGAAGGAATGTTGTATACATAATAAATAAATCTAAAAAAAAAAAAAAAGAAGAAGAAGCTAGAGCTAATGGGCCAATTAGTGTTTTAATTAATACCAGTTTCTATGTGATTATTTTGGGTTTAAGCTAGCCCAGTGGCCAGGAACCAACAAGGAGCCCTCCTCTAACACAATGGACCTCTTGTGTTAGATCTGTTAGATCTTGCTGTTAGATCTTGCGTTAGATCTGTTGTGTAGTGTGATCTATGCAGCATACCTTGGTCCAGACTGCCAAGGGACCTATCCCTGGTTAATCCTAACACTGGTGCTGATGACTGGAAGGCTCTTCAGATCTGTGGTCTGAGCCACACTGGGACCCTAACCACCAATTCCACCTGCAACAGAACCACCTTCTGGTCCACCAATCTCTTGGCCTTCCATCAATCATCAACATTTGGTGAGTCAATATAAATGTTTCCCTGAGTTTCTGGTACTCTTGGTGTTTAGTTGGGGGCTTCACCCCAGACCCTGGCATCCATCTTGAAATGTTGAGTGGAAAGTTCCATTTCAAAGCTCCCTCCCCTGGGAATTGCCTCAGTCCAAACTCCACCTCCAAGAAAGTCCACCAAACAGTGACCCCTCCCCAGGGAGGGTCAAGATCACAAGCTATTTAAACTGCCCCCCAGAGAATGAACACATGATCTCCCCTTTTTCCTCTCCAGTGGTCTTTTTGGTTCTCCTTTCCTCTCTCCCTGTTTTCCCAGGGGCCATCTGGGAACACTGGCACCCATTAAACTAGGGAATCTTTTAATTTGGTCTGATTTGGTCTGATTGAGATCATTACATTGGTGGAGAGGCTTGTTGGTCGGAAAAATACTTAACATTTGGAGGCAGAGGTCTCCACCTCTGACTATTTCCTTTGAATGGAGCTTCGCGTTTTTTAACACAAGTTTTCACCTTCTGACTTCATTCAAAAGTCCTGGTACCAGGTGCCCCGTCTCCTCGGGTTTTGAGCCCTGACCCTTGAACTGTGTGAGGTGATGACCCACTATTCAACTTGCCATGCCTGAGTCCTTGGGATGCTTCAAACTTCAGGTTCTGGACCTCTCTCTCCACATCACCTATGGGAACTGCATCATCTACCTCCTCACTCCCCCTTGGGGTGTCTTTTGGAGAACATCCAAGAACTCCTCTCCAGACAAATCTGGTTTCAATAACCCTTAATCAATCTAAATGCCACCACTTACCACGCAATGGGGAAAGGTTTTTTTTTAAAAAAAAATCAAGTGAACAAATTTCATGAAGTTAATGAATAGAAAAATCCATTATAATTAAAATTATACATGTTTTGAAAAAAAAAAAATCCTCATTTTTATTTCACTTTCTTCACTTAAGCCCTGTTTGTTTCTGTGTGGTCTCCCTCCCTACACTGTGTAAATGTCATGCCTTTAGGTTGTGGTTGATGGATATGTAGGTTTGTTGCAAAATGAGAGTCCGAGCTACCATAGGAGGGGCAAAGAAGCAGGCCAGCCCCAGGAGCTCTGCAGCTTCCGATGATCTAACCTTCCTAAGGTCTTTGTGAATTTGATTCCACATTCTAGAGTCCGATTCTTCAGCTGCTGCTGCCCTCTAGCCCACTGTATCCTCCACATAACTCTGTCCCAAGTGCACAGCTCCCTCCTCTCCTGCTCTCAGCTGGCTCTCTGTGGCTACAGCTTGCAGTCCTACAACTTCAACTTACACCTCCCTCTCAGAAGTTAGAGGAACACACCCTCACAGTGTTCCACTTTTGCCTCCCTCTCTCTCTTCCTCCACAGACTCAGATTTTATTACAGCTGTTTGGTCTCAGTACAAATCAATGGCTAAAATTTGGCAAACCTGATTCCAAATTCTCACAAAGCATTAACTACTACTACTACTACTACTGTCACAAACAGATGATCCCCAAATATCTTATATCTAAACTTGCTCTGCTCTCACGTCCAAATATCTTTTACCTCTAAGGTTCTGCTTCCCCATTCTTAAAAATCTCTTATCACTGTGATCTCTGCACTCTACTCTCAAAAAAATCTTTAGATTATGCTGTCAAATCTTATCTCAGGATTTGCAAGTTGCTCATCTGTTATGGTTTAAAAATCTATATAATCTGTAACAAAGTTTGGCTTGAAATTCATAAAAGGTTATAATTAAAATTCTATACGTGTGTATAAATACAATTCAACTCTATATGTTTATATATAATTTGGGCTCAACTCTATATGTGTGTATGTAACTTGGATTCAACTTTCATTTAAAAATCTAGATAGATGATAGATAGATAGATAGATAGATAGATAGATAGATAGATAGATAGATAGATAGATAGATGTTACAGGATATTTGATCACACTGTGAAATTCCGAAGATGTGTTAATAAAATTAACCTTGGGTCAGGGGGCAGAGGCAGCAACTAGTTGACAAAAATTAGCCTAGAAAGTATGGAAGACCTAGGAAGAGGAATAGAGAGACTCAGGAAGGAGTAGGGAGGGTTTTAGAGATTCTCAGTCTTTTTGGTCTAGGACATGTGGAGAGATACTCACTCGCTAGGTCTCCGGTACAAAAAGGCAAGGTCAGCTGGTCACTCCTCCTCCACTTCTTTGATCTATCGGGTTTTCACCCCAGTATCTGACTTCTGAGTCTTTATTGGCGATAGATAGATAGATAGATAGATAGATAGATAGATAGATAGATAGATAGATAGATAGATCTACTAGGAAAATAGATGTTTTTAATAGCAATCATGTGACTTTCCTCCATCTTGGCTGGTGATCTCATCAGGATGTAAGTGACCAATGACTAAAAACCATCTTTACTGAGGTTAAAGAGTACATGCCATATGACTTCAACATCTTAAGATGACCACATGAGGGCTGGAGAGATGGCTCAGAGGTTAAGAGCATTGCCTGCGCTTCCGAAGGTCCTGAGTTCAATTCCCAGCAACCACATGTAATGCTCACAACCATCTGTAATGGGGGCCTGGTGCCCTCTTCTGGCCTGAAGGCATACAGACAGAATATTGTATACATAGTAAATAAATTAATATTAAAAAATATTTAAAAAAAAGATGACCACATGATGAAAAGCAAGAGTTATAAAACTTCTTAGTCCTTGGGGCTGAAGAGATGGCTCAGTAGTTAAGAGCACTGGCTGTTCTTCCAGAAGACCCAAGTTCAATTCCCAGCACCCACATGGTAGCTCACAACTGCCTGTAACTCTAATCCCAGGGCATCTGATGCCCTCATATATACACAAGTAAAACACCAATGTGCATAAAATAAAAAAATCATAAAACTTCTTAGTTCTTAATAATCTCTCTGATTATCACTGTATCTTCTTTTAGACTAAGGAGGCAACAAGTCTGAAATGTTTTGGATTGATATAGACTTTTGTATGATGATAGAAATTTAAGACTATATTTGCTACACCACGCTGTTTATGTGATTAACTCATTCAGAATATACTGTTTGATGATAAAAATTTTAAGGTTATAAAGGTCTATTCAGATTAACAAAAGCAGATTTAATATGTATATCTAACTACTTACATCTTTGCTAACTGGTTAGTACCAAACTGCCAGACAGGTATACTTAATAAATAGATGGTCCTTAAAGTCTATGGAGATCTGCAGATTATGCTATTTAAAATGTTTAATAAAAAAAACTCTTTGTAGCCACCCAGTGGTGGTACACACCTTTAATCCCAGTAGTTGGGAGGCAGAGGCAGGCAAATCTCAATGAGTGCAAGGCCAGCCTGGTCTACAGAGAAAGTTTCAGGATATCCAAGCCTACACACAGAGTAACTGTATCAAAAAAGAAGAAAAAAAGCTTTTTGTGATCAAGAGATGAACCAACTCCTGGCAGTGCCCCATCTCCTCCATAGAAGATGATGAGAAACAAGGAGGAGCATGCTTTAAATGTGGCAAAGCTGTCCACTGAGCTGGAGACAGGAACCTGGGACTTCAGAGTGGCCTCTCTTATCCCACTACCCACTGTTGTCTCACAGGAGGGTCCCTAAAGGAGGAGAAAAGAAAACTGGCCACTAAAAAACACATGAAGACATTAATCTAGGCTCTCTCAGTTCCATAAATAATATCCAAGGGCTGAAGACATAGCCCAGTAGAGCATTTGCCTAACATGTGCAAAGTCCTGGGTTCAATCCCCAGTAGTGAAAGGGTGGGAGAGAGAGAGAGAGAGAGAGAGAGAGAGAGAGAGAGAGAGAGAGAGGAGGGAGGGGGGAGAGAGAGAGAGAGAGAGAGAGAGAGAGAGAGAGAGAGAGAGAGAGAGAGAGAGAGAGAGAGAATAAAACATTGTGTGAAGTTGGTTGGGGTGGGGCCGAGGCCTCCCCTATGTTGGGTATTACACTGATTGGAACCTCAGTGATTCTGGAGAGCTGAAGTGCTGGTGATCCCGAGACAAGCATCCTGGGCTGTCTTTGGTTCTCTTCCTAGCTATTGATCTCTCACCACTGTCTAATAAAACCATAGCAGCTGAAGACTGCATCTTAGATCTGAGGCCAGTCCTGTGAGCCACCCGAGGCAGTTCAGACACCAGGAATTCCAGAAATGCCAAAGGCTAGGGAGGTTCTCCCACATCCATGGAAGCACACTTGCCTGAAGGAACAGTGTGGCCTTTAGGATTTAAAAGTGACCCTCCCCTTTTAGATGGGCTGCAGCCCCAAGTCTGACCACGGGAACTGAGGATGGCTGCAGCTTAAATAAAAACTCAGCTGATTACAACTCGTGACTATCAGCTAAGTCCTTTGGGAATGTGTCCAAGGCTAGTTGGCAGACCACTAGCCCCCTCCAACCCAAAAGCTGAGGGTGTCATCAGAAAGCATCTGGGCCTATAGCAGAAGAGCCCACGCTTCGCTGTACCGCCCACCTGATGTTTCCACGAATGTATATGAAGAGGCCTTGACTTGTAACATTCTTTTGCTCTGTTAATCTAAAAACTTCGTGAAACCATTTCTATTTTGGATTCTGTATTCCCAGGCCAGAGCCGTTTATATTTGACTCAAGAATAAATTAGCTTTTTTCCCTTTGAGTTGAGACTTGTGTGGAAACTTAAATGTTGCTGCTCCAAAAAGATGTAGTGGGGTCTTGGGAACCTGTTCTCTGCGGTTACCTACAAGCCAAACCTTTCCTGCCTGGTCATCATTGTGGAATAAAATCCAACCTGTGGAATTGAATACAACTCAAAACCAAGGTTACAAAATACATTTTAGTATGTTTCCAATTGCCTCTCCTTCCCACCAGATAACTCTCTTTTAGGTCATCTGCCTTCAAAGAAGAAAGGGAATGTGAGCCAATGCTGGAGGAAGACATGCTGGGGTTTGGGGATTTCTCACGTCTGAGCAGCACTGAAATGTTGAGACTGGATGGGGAGCATAACCATGGCCACACCATTCAGCAAAGCTCCTTTCCATTTGGGCTAAGTATCTGAAACTAAAATAACTTGTTTTTCTAGATTCTACTGTGAAGAAGGACACTTAAAAGAAATCCCACACTAGCTCAGAATTGAGAAGTAGACGCTTATTTATTTAGGGGTAGACTCACAAATCAGAATCCTCTGCTGGGACGGAGATCAGAAACCAAATCCTGCAGCCAGAAAAGAAACCAGACGCATGATCTACATCAGCATAAATAGTATAAGAGGCCACGCCTCAGTGGGTGGGTAACCGTTGGCTGTAGGACTTCCTAAAGCACCTCCCCTTTTTGTTTAAATAAGAGAGTTCTAAGCCTAATACAAAATGATATACAATAAGAACAAATATTTCAATAATTATCCTATCCTAACTAGGTTAAGTCTTGTATAATAAATAACTTGGCTAAGTCATGAGAGAAAAGTAACTGAAGCTATCTAATCTTCAACCCCATTGAAGATCCAAGAAGGGAAAAGTGCAATCAAGCAGCTTCCAAAATGTGCAAGAAATGACAGAGACAACTGGCTACCTGGGCAATTTGGCTAAGGCCTAGAATAACTGACAGGCCATTTTCTGAGGCAGGAAATTTTTCAAAACCATCTTACACTGTCTTGGCAAGATTTGACAGTCCTGCTTATCCATTTCCAGAAACCATGTACCTTGTCAGTGATTGAGGTGTGGGCAGTTCCTTGCCCAAAGGCCAGTTTTGCCAAGGAGAAAACAAGATCCAAGTGGAGTGTCTTTGGTGCTCAACATTCTCTCAGAAATAGACTGGTGCTGCCAGAGGCAATTGCATCTCACTTCAACAGAACCCTAAGTTATTTAAATGCCATATTCTACAGCTCTTGAAGTGGTTGAAGGTTTCCTATCTATGCAGACTACAATCTCTATTTACCTAAAGAACCTGATTAGTCTAACTATAAGTATGACAAACATAGATGACTATTGATCTATAATTCTTAATACCTATATAACTTAAAGACTAAGACTTCATATTAGAATATTATATAATAAACAACTGTGCAATGAGTGAAGACAATGACCTCAGAATGTTAAGAATGTATAAGTATCTTGATTAAAGGTAGAAATGTACATTGCAATATGATAAATATATATATCAATACATAAAAATGTTTTAAGCAGAGGTAGAAGCATACATGCATACAATATTCAATATAATTTAACTTTGTATCAATATACAAGAATCTATACCAATGTAATTGCCTATAAATAATAACTCACAAGTATTCACTCTATTACTCACTATTATTATTAGTGTAAGCTCACACTAATCTATTATCTCATCCAATTTTCCCCTTTTTTTTCAAAGAGATCCCTGAGCCTATAAAATTTCCCCCCACAACCCCCAACACTAAACCAATTATAATCAACCCCTAAATGATGTTCCCAACCCTGAGGACAAACTTTGTTGGGAGAGGGGACGTCGTCTTCTAGAATTACTTCCAGCTGTCATGGGGGCAATGTTCTTTCTATGGGATCCTGTGAAAGTAAAATGATGGTTAAGTTCCAAGATTACTGTCTGGTATAATTGCAAATAGTATCTGAGTATTTGATAGGGTTTTTCTGAGGTTTCTATTTGGAGTTCTGGCCAGAACGCTGTAAAAAAAAAAAAGTGCATCTTTCAGCTAACCAAGTTGGAACCATCTTGAGCAGCTGGTATCCAAAACAGGTCTTATAGTAGCGTTATCAGCATCATGACACCATATCAACCAGGTGGAGTTGTTGTTGTGGGCCCTATCTTCTTCGTGGTAACTTCAAAGATTACCGCAGGAAAATCCAAAATTTTTGCTTCTTCTCTGAAATAAATTGTAAACATTAATTGAGGCCCATCATCCAGGACTGCTGAAACTAACTGAATCCAATCACGTAGCTTTGATGCTAGAAGACCATGTTTTTATCATCTCCCTAACAAATGTAGAATGCAAGACATAAGTTACAACAGCTTGCTTAATTTCTTTTAGGTCATTCATTCCTATAGGTATCCATCTTCCTTCTTTGGATCCTTTTGTGTCTTTAGAAACTGATGCTTTGTCAGAGTAGATTACAGAGTAGGAAGCTAAAACCCTGGGTAAGTCATCCCTGACAGCTACTGGCAATGTTGAATCCTGTCCTTGTGACTTCTTTTCATGTTCATCAGCTCCAATAATTCCCTCAATTATTTCAAATTGTTTTACTATTATCTTTTGTAAAGCCTGAATCTCCTGGCCTGTATATATTTCTAGTGATTTCATTGAGGCATCTAGCCTCTGGTCCTCATTCTGCACATGTGATTTCAAGGTCTGAAGTTTCTCCTTTAAAGATAAAATCTCATCCTTGGACACTGGCAGAGATCGCAAAATGGGAACTGCTGTGTACACAGAGGCTCGTGTTTGGGAACTGCTGTGTACACAGAGGATCGTTTTTATTGGGAACTGCTGTGTGCACAGAGGCTCGTGTTTGGGAACTGCTATGTACACAGAGGCTCGTGTTTGGGAACTGCTGTGTGCACAGAGGCTCGTGTTTTATTGGGAACTGCTGTGTGCACAGAGGCTCGTATTGGGAACTGCTGTGTGCACAGAGGGTCGTGTTGACTACCAGAGCCAGCACACAAGCCACTCTGGATTTCCCTCCATAACAAAGCTCAACTTACACACCAGGAAACTCCCAAGAAACTCACCTGAGCCATGAAAATGCTCCTTCCATACAGAAGACCTGCCCAAGCCTAATCTACACAGGTAAGGTGCATGCATTCATTGCCCACCAGCTCCTTTCCTGACTCAAGCTACCACACTGTTAGCTGCCTGGTCCCTAAAGCACTTGGTGCCAAAAATGACCTCCACATGAGCTTACCGACGTAACTGTTTGTGCAAAGGCTAATAGGTTAGAACTTCAGTAACTGGAGAGGCTGAAATGTTGCAAGTCAGAGCCTAATTACAATACATCTTAGGCTGTCCTTTTATCCCCATAAACAGCCCTTCTTTGTTGCTTAGCTCTGTGTCATGACTAACTGATAAAGTCAAAGCTAGCATCCTGTGACTAGCATATTTAAAATAAATAAATAGAATAGAGTAGGATAGAATACAATAGAATAGATTAGCTTTTGTAATGTATTAACAAACTCTAGTTTCTCTAAACAAGCCCAATTCTCTCAGATAGTGTCTGAGGCCTAGAATAGTGTACGACTATAGTCTGATTACCCGATGTGCCTGCAAATGTACATATCTTGATTCATAACTTTTGTTTTTGTTTGCTTGTTTTTGTTGCTGTTATTTGTTTTGGGTTTTTTTTTTCAAGACAGGATTTCTCTGTGTGGCCCTGGCTGTCTTGAAACCCACTATGTAGACCAGGCTGGCCTTGAACTCAGAGATCCCCCTGCCTCTCACCTCCCAAGTCCTACACCACCACCATCCAGCAATTCATTACTTTTTTGCTGTTGTTCTATTCTGTCACTATAAAAACTTCATGAAAGTGCTTTCTTGTTAAAATACAGAATTTTGAGTGCTAGATCTGTGTCCCCAGAACATGATTAACTCCAAAATGAGCTGCTTCTTATCTACTTTGGAGTGAGAGCTATGGATTTTTGTTCACACATTCAATCACTCATCAGCTCAAGAAAACTGTGTTACACCAGGCAGTAGCACATGCCTTTAATCCTAGCACTCAAGAGGCAGAGACAGGCAGATCTCTGTGAGCTTGAGGCCAGCCTGGTATACAGAGCTCTTTCCAGACAGCTAGGGCTTTTATACACAGTAAACCCTGTCTCGGAAAAAAAAAAAAAAAAAAAAAAAAAAAAAACTGTGTTGCTATGGTCTATGTTAGGGGGTAGAACACAAGAATGATTTGAATACTTAAGTAGTTCATGTCTACAGAGGCGAGATCTCACACACACATGCAACTGGGATGCAGCCTGGCTGAGTCCTGTGGGGCAGCACGGCACACACATGCAGCTGAGATGCACCCTGGGCTGAGGGGTGTGATGCCAAAGTGAATGGTCATAGTCAGCAGAACTCAGAAAAGTCTGAAGATGAAAAGAAACCAAAAGTTCATCCAGGAGGAAATGCCTGAAGTAAGCAATGAAAGAGAAGCCAGAGCAGACACACAGAAGAAATAAGGTCCCCTGGCTGTGGGAACGGCGTTGGCAAAGGCCAGAGCCTGGAATACCGCGGAAGCTCTCCGAAAGCCCTGAGACGGAGAACAAAGCAGGCCCCTCATTAGACCCATACTACTTTAAATCTCTTTCTAAAGGCATAGTGAAAATTTTTTTTCAGAGATTGTGTGTGAGCTAGGCATCTTTTAACTGTGTGGCTTATAATTAAACCATTGTCTCTCATCATTGTTAGGTAGCCTCCCAGAAAAGCTATACCCCATGCTAATGTATAACTCCTTTGTTTTCTGTAAAATGGCCAGCTCTGCTCTAAAAAGGAGCTTCATGCCTCTATTCAAGTGGAATGAATACCCTTCTCTGGCTGAATAAGAGAAAATCTTGGGCTTTAATGATCTGTAGACCTTTCTTGGACACACATAGCCAGAGCACCATGTAACCCTGTTCCTTCTGCAGAACAGAAAAAGAAAGCTCACAGGGAGACTGAAAAAGGAGCCAAGGCCTTGCCATCCCTGAGTGAACTGTGCTAGAAGGAGAAAGGGGAAGGCTTCTGAGGCAGGGTAAAAAGACGGGAGATTGTGGGGACATGGAGAGTCAAAGAAGCCCCTTCCCCCAGAGGTGGTTGAAGCCTTGCCAGCCGAGAAGCAAGAATCCCAACAACTGACATGAAGGCATGAACTGTGAAGATGGCAGACACAGAACATTGTTTCTATAAATTTAAAATAACAATGGAAAGGCTTAAGACCTTAGGGAAGACACCATTCCTTTCCCAGACATTACCTAAAACTCTTCAGACGTTAACTTGGTTTTTAGCAAAATACCCTACTTTCCTGCATCCCTGTTGATATAGTTTTAGTTTATCAATGGTAATTCCACCAGAACCCACCCTGTGACCTCATTTAGGTTCCTTAGTGACCTTTTGAAAATAACAGCTTCAACCCCACAAAATCTTGTCTATGCAGGAAGCACCATTTCTTCAAAGTAGAAGAAAGGTAATTCATTCTGAGACTAAATATGGGTGACCATGGCCTAAGAATGAAGATTTTGTTACCCCAAGTTCTGTGACCCCACAGGATAACTTCCATGAAATTTTTATAGTAAAAGGACAGAGATCGTCATAAATCAAAATACTCTTTAAATACATTGGCGGGTACATTGGGTAAGTAGGTTGTAGCCAACAGCGGAAACCTCTGCTAGAGGTCTCGGATGTTATCCAGTGACATTGTTAGCTTTGGCAGGTGGAAACTAGGGATCTGTTAATGCATTCCAAAATTCTTCACCAGATAATCACAAGGATATTAGGTCAGACAGAGGTGGGCAAGGGATGACAATTAATGATGCTAAAGATAGCCTGAGATACATTGTGATTAAGCTCTGGCCCCGCCACATCCCATAGTCACGGAGTTTTTAAGCAGCCCATCAACCCTGTAGAGCACTCAAAGCAAAATCCGTCTTCTTTCCCAGAACTTCATTCACAGTCCTATTCGTGTCCGCCATAACAGCAGTGTAGAGCCTCCCTCTTTCCCTCTCTCCTTCTTCCTCCCTCTCCCTCCCCTCCCTCCCTTCCTCTCTCTCTCCCTCTCTCCCTCCTGCCCTCCCTCTTTCCTTCTTCCTCTTTCCCCCTCCCCTCCCTCCCTTCCTCCCTCTCTCCCTCTCTCCTTCTCCCTTCCCCTCCCCTCCCATCCCCCATCTCGAAGCCCACCTATGCTCTCAATTATCTTATTTTCTTCCTGGGCATCTTTTTCCTTCTTTTAACCCTTGTGCTTAAGATCTATATTAAAAATGCCATTTTATAGTTGGGCGGTGATGGTGCACGTCTTTAATCCCAGCACTCAGGAGGCAGAGTCAGGCGGATCTTTGTGACTTTGATGCCATCCTGGTCTACAAGAGCTAGTTCTAGGACAGGCTCCAAAGCTACAGAGAACCCCTGTCTTGAAAAACAAAAAGAAAAAGAAAACGAAAAAGATCACATTATAGAGCACAGTTGTTCCCCGCCGTGCTATGCTGCGTGTCTGTTTATGAGCTGAGACAATATTAATAAAGTTCTTCCCTGGAGGACAATTTGACTCTCCAACTTTCTCTCAACCCCTCCCCTCAATAACTTTACACACCCTCATCTGAGCCTGTCTCACAATCTGTAGTCAACCATGAGACAAACAGCAGTAGTTGTATGAGTTTGACTATGAGACACTTCAACAAGCCCTTCCCTGGAGAACAGACAAGTTTACCTGCATTGACTCCTTTGCTACAGAGACCATTTTATTCAAGCCCAGGCTTAAGGAAAATGGGGCAGGCATTTCCTCTTAAAGAGCCATCACTTCTTATATGGAGGGGAGTTGACTTTCCTGCTGCAGGGACAGAATATATCCTGGCCAAAAGCTACTTAGGAAAGAAAGGGTTTGTTTTGGTTTCTGACTGCAGAAAGATAGCGTTTATGTGCTTGTGAGAAAACAAGACAAGAGCTTTGGACCTCAGTCACAAAGACCTGTACAGGCAAATCTGTGTTATGTTCTGTCCAGTTTGAAGGAGCGGATTCCCCGAAGGGAACTCTGATGTACAGCACTGTGCTCTTAGATAACTGTTGCTTGGAGTGGACAGTAGAGAAGGCAGAAACCAAGATGAAGGTGAGTCTGGAATCAGCAGAAGAATGGATGGCTTTTAAAAGCTGCAAGGCAGATGGGACAATTTCAGGTTTGGTTGCAGGAAACTTCTTGGAGGTTGGCAGTCGCCAATGGAGAGTCACTTTCAAGATGATCATTTTTGCAGCTGTGATGCAGACTTCACAAAGAACCTACAGAGAAGAAAAAAGCACAGGGGCTGGAGAGATTGCCCAGAGGTTAACACTGGCTGTTTGTCCAGAGAACCTGGGGTTCAGTTCCAAGAACTCATGTGGCAGCTCACAATCGGCTGTGGCTCCAGTTCCAGGGGACTTGACACCCTCATCCAGGCATATATGCAGGCAAAATACAATACACATAAAAGAAAAGGGGGGGCACAAAGACCATGTAAATGTTGCAGTGCTGAGGGGAAATGCTTCTCAATGGAAGTCTTACGACTCTGCTCAGGTGGGGGAAGGTTTCCCTAAAGCAAATGTTACAGCCCCAAAGGGAAAGGTATCCTGGCAGTCGGGAAGCCAAGGAATACCACAAAGTCATGCCACACATCCCCCATAATAACTCTGGGGTATTAGAAGTTTCAAGTCATTGATAAAAAGAGACAGGCTAGCACACTGACTTAGAAAACAGGACCCATCTTCTTGTTGCCTCAAGTTTTTATGACCCATCACCCATGGGGTAGACTTTAGTGATGCAGCATCTTTAAGTCATTTCCGCCCCTGAAAATAACTCCAATAAAACCCACTGCCGGGTTGGTGGTGGCACCCTTTTAATCCTAGCACTCGGAGGCAGAGGCAGGCAGATCTCTGAGTTCCAAACCAGCCTGGTCTACAGAGGAAAACCAGGGCTACACAAAGAAACTGTCTTGAAAGAAGAAAGAAAGAAAGAAAGAAAGAAAGAAAGAAAGAAAGAAAGAAAGAAAGAAAGAAAGAAAGAAAGAAAGAAAGAAAGAAAGAGGAGGGGGGGAGGGGGGGGGAGGGGGAGGGGAGAGAGAGAGAAAGAAAGAAAGAAAGAAAGAAAGAAAGAAAGAAAGAAAGAAAGAAAGACTTTACAGAAACAAAGCCAACCCAACAACAGTAGACAGGAAGAAATGGTTAAAATCAAGGCAGAAGCTGAAATGTAGAGGGAATTACTGGTGTTTAACTTCCATCCTCTGTAGTCAGAGCCTGGTACCAACTAAAAGCACAAATGGGCCACGATTAAAGATTTTCTCCTGCTATATAGCAGGCAGGGACAGCGGACGTTAGACTCGGGGCACAAATCATATGAGCTATGAGATGAGAGAGATACTCAGTAAATACAGTTGTAAGTGCCAACCCCAGGAGGAAGATAAAGGCTATAGCTGCCATGGTACTAAAGTGGCCAAGACCATCAGATGGAGGAAAAAGAAATGATTTTCTGTTGTTTGCCCAGCCACTTGCCTCCTGTTTTATATATTGTCAAGAGTTTCTGCCTCGTTGTGAGATAATTATTTCTACTGACAAAGACCTAGAAAGACTAAATATGTCCTTGAGGCATGGGAATTTTCCCCCAGGAAGGATGAGTAATCGCATAAACCATTTCAATAGCTAGAGGAAACTAATAAAGCTGACGCTATTTCCATTAAAAAATCAGGGTAATTCCCAGTAACCACATTGTGGCTCACAACCATCTATAATGGGATCTGATGCCCTCTTCTGGCATGAAGGCATACATGTAAATAGAGTACTCGTACACAAAAAATAAATAAATCTCTTTTAAAATGTCAGGGTAGAAATTAATGAACTAGGAAAGAATAAGACAGGCTGGAAAGATGATTCAGTGGTTATGATCATGTATTACTCCTGCAGAGGACTCAAGTTTGGTTCACAACGCACACATCAGACAATCACCTGTAACTCCAGCTCTAGGGTACAACTGCAGCTTGAGGGAATTCAACATCCTCCTCTAACTCCGTGAGCACTTTCACTCACACACAGACATACAGGCAGGCAAACATTCCTATACACAAAAGAAAAAATAGCTAAAAGAAAACTAGAGATGAAAACAGACATTGAACCCAAAGAAAAACATATAGGCATCCTCCTGAATATTAACCTTCATCAGGCGATGAAAGGAGACAGAGACAGGGACAGAGACCCACATTGGAGCACCGGACTGAAATCTCAAGGTCCAAATCAGGAGCAGAAGGAGAGAAAGCACAAACAAGGAACTCAGCGCCGCGAGGGGTGCATCCACACACTGAGACAATGGGGATGTTCTATCGGGAACTCACCAAGGCCAGCTGGCCTGGGTCTGAAAAAGCCTGGGTTAAAACCGGTCTCGCTGAACATAGCGGACAAGGAGGACTACTGAGACCTCAAGAACAATGGCAAAGGGTTTCTGATCCTACTGCACGTACTGGCTTTGTGGGAGCCTAGGCAGTTTGGATGCTCACCTTACTAGAACTGGATGGAGGTGGGAGGTCCTTGGACTTCCCACAGGGCAGGGAACCCTGATTGCTCTTTGAGCTGATGAGGGAGGGGGACTTGATTGGGGGGGAGGGGGAGGCAGCGGTGGGGAAGAGACAGAAATCTTTAATAAATAAAAATAAATAAATAAAAAAAAAAAAAACAGAGACATTGCAATAGATACCAATGAAACTCAAAATCATGAAGGCGTGCTTTAAACACCTATACTCCAATAAATTAGAAAACTTCAAAGAAATGGCTTAATTTTTGTATAAAATAATTTTGTATAAAATATTAAAGTTAAACCAAGAAGAAATAAGTAATTTAACTAGATCTATATAACCAGCAATAAAATTGAAGCCATAGTAAAACATTTCTCAACTAAAAAAAAAAGGCCGGGACTCAGCTCAGGTGGGTGAAAGACACCCACAGTCCAGGCTGGCTGAAAGCATTCACGGTCCACACCACCCCCCACCCATGCCGAGGCACCAGGCAGGTAAGTGTCAATATGACGAGCAACTTATAGTGGAGAAATAGGAAAGAGAAGCAGAGCGGTTCATGTGCTGTGGAAAGAGGCAGAACTGAAGAAGAGAGGGCAATGAGGAACAGGCCGATGTGGGTTGCCTGCGTGCCACCTGGGGCCAGGGTGATGTCTGGGCCTGGGCTGCTGCCAAGGGCCGTGTCAGGTTCATGGCCCTATCAGGGTCTGTGTCAACATCCATGACTCCTGTTACCACTGAAGGCCGTGCAGATGCCCAGAGTCTGGTCAGCCACCTGAAACCATGCTGGTGTCTGAGGGTCATGTTGCCACCTGGGCCATACTGATCCGGGTGGCTTGTATTGCCACAGGGGTCATGGTGACAACCGGGCCTTAGCTGCCACCAAGGGCAATGTCTGGGTCCATGATCCTGCTGCAGCTGGGGTCTGTGCTGATGTCCACGGCCCATGTTATCATAGGGGACCATAGGAACCATGTGTGTTGGAATCTGAGGGCCATGCTGACCTCACCCTGCCCTTCACTGGCCCTGGGAGAGCTGGCCCTGCCCCTCCCTGGACACTGCAGTGGAAGGGCTGGCCCCACCCCCACTTGGGAGAGATGAATCCAACCCTCACCACAGGCTGTCTCTGCCCCTCACCTGAGGTGGGAGCGGTCCCAGCAGCAAAGACTGACCAGCTCAGCTGCCACCCAGGCACACATCCTGGACCGTGGGTTGGCCCATCCTAACATCTACCCATCTATGACCTTCAGGAGCATGTGAAGGGACTGGTTCTGCAGAAGGATAGCCGCAGAGACTCAGGCCAGCAGCAGGACTTCTGAGAGGAGTTCCTCTGAGGGTCCAGTGAGGACGGTGTGCCAGAAGTCAGAGGCCTTGAACCAGACCAATGACTCATTGCGATGCACAGCTGTAGGTGGGGCTGATCAGACAAAGGATACACTGTGTGACACACCACAGCCCCCAATGCCACCAGGATGAATGAAGAGGTGTTGGAAAGATGGAGGAGCAAGGTGGGTTTTTTTGTTTTATTTTGTTTTTAATTAATTTGCGGGGAGTTCTTTGGGAAAGAGGCTGCAGGAATGAGGGGCAGATATGGAGGAATGGGAGGTGAACAGGTTGGGGAGCCTGATTAAAAATTTCCAAAGAGTCAATAAAGAATATAAATAGGGCTGGAGAGGTGGCTCAGAGGTTAAGAGCACTGACTGCTCTTCCAGAGGTCCTGAGTTCAATTCCCAGCAACCACACGGTGGCTCACAGCCATCTGTAATAAGATCTGGTGCCCTCTAGTGGCCTATAGGATATATGTAGGCAGAATACTATATACATAATAAATAAATCTTTTAACAAAAAAAAGAATATAAATAATATGTTATTCAATAAATAAAAATAAAATTTACTGAGGTCCCCAAAGATACACAGCTTTACCAGGCGGTGGTGGCGTACATCTTTAATCCTGGCACTCGGAAGGCAGAGGCAGGCAGATTTCTGTGAGTTCAAGGCCAGCCTAGTCTACAAGAACTACTTCCAGGACAAACTTCAAAGCTACAGAGAAACCCTGCCTTGGGGGGCAAAAAAAGATATACGCAACTTTGTATCATAAGGGTAGAAACCTTCCATGTGGGGTGACCCCCAACGACAGCCACTGTTCTACCCAGCCAAATGTAAGACACTGTTAGAAATTTGTGTGACTGTGTTTTGCAGGCTGTTGGTAGTGACTGTCCCTCTGAGCAGTGGATTCGAGGACTATGTTACTCATTTATACTCATGAGCAGGTAATATATGTTACATAGTAAACTATCACATGAGCTTAAGCTCAACTGAGACACTGGCTCTGAAGGCAGGTTTGGCCCCCCACTTCAGACCCGAGCACATTCGTTTTTTAGAGTACTCTTCAAGGCCCCTTGTCTGGAAAGTGGCTGGACCCTGCACTGTGTGAGAAAAGAAGAACAAAGATGGAAAATGTGTCCATGAGAGTGGGAGTAGCATGAGCCATCTTTGATCCCATGGATCAGAGCCCCGGCTAACACTCTTGGTTCCTGGGGCTTCTTCCCCAGTCGGTTGCTGGATGGTGGAAGTGTCTGAGCCAGGGCTTGCTCTTTTATTCTGTCACTCCTGATCGTTGTAAACTTAGTAAGCTCACTCATAGAAAACCCAAAGTATGTGGACCATTTAAATGATTCAGAACCGGCAAATGCCACTTAACTCTTCTTCCTTGGATTCCAGAACATCATATTTCTTCTCTGTCCACTTTAGGAAACACTGTGGAGGTCAGCTGGTCTTTAGGAGGTCCACAGTTTAACAAATGAACATTGCTCTCAACCAGAGTCATAGGATTACAATAGACAGCAAATCACACGGTGCTTTTCTGCCCTCCAGAGGCCATTTGACTTCAGGCCCAGGGTCAGGGGTGGTTAGAATTGAAGAGGCCTACCCATGTCTATCCTGACCACAAAGCATTTAGGAAGCCAGCTGATTCCAAGGCCCTTCTAAAATGAATGCTGCATTCCGGAACTGACCAGAAAAGCCTCTTCCCATCCCCCTCCAGCCAGACCAGTCTCACTATGACAAGGTTCCTGCTTGCTCTGGGGAAACACTGATGAGAACAGAAATATAGAAAGCCAAGACTTGAAGTAGCTCTGTCCACACACACCCAGGGTGGTGGTGTCTCACCCTTCACATTTTCCCCACCTTTTTTATTGATTCCCTTCCTCTCTTCCCACTAAACCAATGGTTTTCAACCTTCCTAATGCTGCAACCCCTTAGCTCAGTTCCTCATGTTGTGGTGACTCCAAACCATAAAATTACACTTATAACTGTAATCTTGCTACTGTTACGAATCATAATGTAAATATCTGGGGTTTCCAATGGTCTTAGGAGGTTCCTGTGAAAGGGTCATTCAAGCCCCAAAGGGGCCGTAAGCAACAAGCTGAGAATGACTACAATAAACATAATTAACTCTCAAGCATTAATCACTTTAAGTTATAAAACATCCCAGCACAATGGAATGTCTTCAGGTACCAAATTCTTACCTTGAACATCTTGAAGAATGTGAGGTTCTCACTATGGAGATGGATGAGTATCAGGATGGTTCTTCCTCTTTCCTTCACGTCCTTGCTTATTCTGAGAAGGAGGCAGTATGACATGGAAGAGGCAGCCACAGTAAGACAGGGAAGCAAAGCAGATGTTGATCCAGGAGAAGGCACTTGGAGCTAGACCATAAAAGTCAGCAGGTCAAAAAGGAAGCTGGAGAGGAAGCAAACCACGTGGTTGAAACACTGGTGATGTCCAGGAGGTGAAGAATGTAAGACTGCTGTGGAATAATCTTTTTGTACACTGTGAAGATATGTCTCATTGATTGCTCTATTAAAAAGTTGAATGGCCAATAATTAAGCAAGATTTCCAGGCAGAGATCACTCTGGGGAGAAGAAGGTGGAGATGCTAGGAGACACAGAGCAAGCAGGTTTTACAGTATGGAGATGAGGCAATAAAGCCACAAAGCAGAAAGTAAATTAGTAGAAATGGGTTAAGTTATAAGAGCTAGTTAGAAAAAAGTCTAAGCGTCGATTTCTTAGAAAATTGGGAAACAACCTACTAGCAATGCCACTTTTGAGTATATACCCAAAAGATGCTCAATCATACCACAAGGATATGTGCTCAACTATGTTCATAGCAGCATTATTTGTCATAGCCAGAACCTGGAAACAACCTAAATGCCCCTCGACCTTAGAATGAATAAAGAAAATATGATACATTTACACAATGAAGTGCTTGTTGAAGGAGCTGTGGGCTGCATTCCTACCACGCGGCTCCCAGCCGCCTGGCTAGCTTATGCCATGAAATAATTACACAGAAACTTTATTCTTTTTAATGGGCCACTGCTTGGCCCATTAGTTCTAGCCTCTTAATGGCTAATTCTCATATTTTGATT